>JAKKPZ010000254.1:0-77098 GCA_022814885.1 Ditylenchus destructor
CCGTTTGTCCTTCCGCGTTGATTATTTGTACGGTTCTGCCAAATTTTTCTAGCACGTCCGTGTAAATATTGAGCTTAGCCAGAAAATTTTTGTCTTTGACGCCTCCGTTGTCGCAATCGAGCACGAGTCTACATTTGTATTCTCCTTGTTTGTTTATGGCCTCTAGCGATTTCTATAATACAAACAGAACTTTAATTATTCATTTCTATTAAACAGTACTTTGTTCATTTTCAATTGAAATTGTGGAAGTTAAAGTTGTTTCCTTAAATTTACGACATTTTCAAAACTATTAGTTTGAATCATTAAACACAAATCGACGCCAAGACACATTACTATTATCCATTCTAATTCAACCCAAAAAGCATTTTGCAGAATTTCGATTAATTATTTATCCTCCAATTTAAAAATTCAAAATATTAACATACCAACAACAGTTCATAAGAATTGTATCGAGACGCAGTGATATCGCATACGGGTTTGCCTTTTTGGTTGTTTCTGACGTTAATAACGACGTTGACTTTCTCTTTTATATATCGATAACGGGTCCAAACGCCATTATAGTACCTATCTTCAATTTGATCCATGCCACCGTCAGTCCCTTGCTCGTTGTACTTCATTTCGATTACAAATCCGCGATCGCCTTGAGTGGTGAAAACAATGTCGGCTCTGACTTTCGTTTCTTTCCTTACGGATAGTGAAGTTCCTGATCGTTCTGGTTCAGGTGAAATGTGATGTGTAACCCGTTGAGATTGCGGAGACTGATCCTTCATATCTGCAACGTGAATTAACAAATGTAAAAAGATTAATCGAAAAATTATTCTATCTCTTGCTTACTATAATGCGGAACACGAATTTTCGGGCAATTAACAAGAAACTTAAAGAATCTTACTACACTACAAACTACGAGTCAATCCAGGAGATTCTCAAACAGTTTCCCTATAAATCCATTCCAAGCGTTTTAAAATTACTTACATTCAATGTCAACAAGGACGACTTCTGAGCCGCATCTTTTTATGCATGGCGTGTTCGCGACGACAAAGAAGACGATGGAATGAAATGCGTCTTCTGAGCCGTGAATGCCAGAGTTGCTGCTCCCGCTTCGGAAATCTGTCACCTTGCTGAAAGCCTGCAATAAATTTTCTAAGGCGTTCTTCAACTGCTCTGTCTTGATGTTGTCCAACGATTGTTCTGTGAATTCTCTAAGAGCCTCAGTAGCACCTTCGAGCAGCTGATTATTCAAGACAGTCGCACTATCGCATGTCGGTCTTGCTTTTTTAAGCAGATATCCGGATACTTTTTTGTTAGCTAAGGCAAATCTCAATTCGCCACTTTCAATCTCCTCTGCATATGCATATCCACTCGAAACCATCCATTTGAGGAAGGCGATTTTCTGGGGATTCTCGACCATCTATAATGAGATGATTTAATAGAAGACAAAGAAACACATATTTGTTTCGGCTTTGTTATTGAAGCCTAACATAGGCCAAAAAGGCCATATCAAACTGTAATTTTTGGTTTTGATGGAAGGTGACTCGTATTTATACTAAAGTGTACTGAATTGTCTCAGAGCTCATCCTATGGATCTGGAGCTTGCAAATCTGGATCACTTTTAAAAATCCTAAAAAATTTTGCAAATATTTAAAAGAAAAGGAAAATTTTACCAAAATTTTGCCAAGAAATTTGTTTTGAAAATTTCAAACGATTTCAATAATTTTGGCGGGAAATTCAAATTTCCCGCGGAAAGTTTAAACGCGCCTTATGATTAATCACACACAGACTATCTCATTTTGCCTTAATTTCACAAAATGAAATTGTTCGAAATGGGTACGCAGAAAAGCCGTTTCGAAATAAAGATTTCGAAATCAGGGGATTTCGAAATTCTTTTTCAATAAAAACGATTATTGGCGAATTTTGTAAGGCTCAGCGAGTCAATTTAATCTTTGATAGATTTTGAAATTAGCCATACTAAAAGATCAAAGACCAAACTGATTTTAATTCTACGTTGTAGGAAGGGCTGGACTACAAACTGACATTCAGACATGGTCCATAGGCTGTATTTTGTAGTTTATTGTCTAGTCCCTTGCTATACCACAAACACCAGGAAGAAGACACAAATTAGGTCTTTAATCTTTTAATTTTGGTCGATCTAAGAACTCTATTTGAATTCCTGCAAATTAAATTGACTCAATGAGTCTCACAAAATACACCAAAGAATATCCTTCTTTGAAAATAAATTTCAAAATAACCCCAATTTCGAAACTTTGCCTGCCTTTATTTCGAACCCAGATTATAAGCTCTGACTGTTTAAATTGTATAACGGTTGCCTGTTTCAGTAATTATGCTAAAATTTACCAATATATTGGGAGGCAACTTCATCAAGCACTCGTGATCTTCACTCAGGTATTTTAGCTCTTCCTTCTTGATCTCCATATCGCTGAAAGCATGTCCGCTGGTTCCGCTGATGTTGTGCAGAACAATTCTGAGCTCTCGATTACAGAAGAGTGCATCAAAACAGCCTTGCAAGGAGCTGCGGTAATCTCTGGCCCAATCATAACTGACAATTCCTTTTTGAACATCCTCGCTGTACTTGACCTTGTCCTTGTCCCACAAATAACGAAGCAAAGCGGAAGGATTGTAAAATGTGTCTCCATTTATCCTTTTCCCGACGAAATGTTCACGGATCTGAAATGGTTAAAAGGTTATGGTGCCTCAAAGCGGATATATAAGGATTTTGCATGAAATATTTTTGAAAATGCCCTTTTATTTGGCAAAATTGTAGAATTTTTTTAAACGAAGAATTTTTCAATAATTTGCGGAAAAAGTCTCGAAGTTATGGAAAAACTTCGTAAAATTTTTCCACAAACTTTCATATAAAACAATTTTTGGTAAATTTTCAAAGAAAAATGCAAAAATTTTTCGGAATTTTAGTGCATATTAGGTCCATTTTAGGTAAAAAGCCTAATACAGTAAATTTGGAATAATTCGCAAATTAGTTGCGAAAACGATGATTTTTTCAAAAAGTCTCGAAGTAATGGAAAAAGTTCGTAAAATTTTCCAAAAACTTTTATGTAAAAAATTATTTGGGAATTTTTCAACGATAAGTACAAATTTTAGTTCTGGTTCTACTTAAGTTTTTAGTTCTATGTTTGAACCAAAATTTGTCTGTTTCTTAGACTAAAAGTACATGGGACTAAGAGCACATAAATACATGAGACTAAGAGCACATAAACCTCTGGTAAAAAATTGTTGCTCATCAGGTGTCAACTATTTGAATCTCGTGTTAAATACTTCTGAAGTATTAATGCTAAGCTCTATTTTATTGAAATAACTGACCCTTTTACGATCACTTTCATCAATTTTGTAATGCTTGCATGATGCTTCGAAATCGGCCTCGTTAAAGCCGATTTGACTCGTGAGCGGTTTGATATCGTTGACAAAATCGTAATTCGTGATGGATTTTGTCAGATTAGGATTCAAAGAAATTGTGTAGTGACCCGCCAGCAATACTTTGTGATAACAGTCGTTCTTTGCAATCGAAGCCGTCAGTATTCCATTAAGCAACTCATTGTATTCGACTGGGCCAAACGCTTTGCTTTCCGTAGCATCGTCATTCAATTTCCTTTTCTTCGTCGTTTGCCCGCTACGTGCTTCCTCTGTAGTCGATCTCGTTGGCTGTTCGCACTCTAGTATGCTACACAAGCTGTCGTAGTTGTCAAAAATTAGCAATGGCTGAAATATGAATAAATATATTCTATAAAATAAGGTGCATCTTTTCCCACTGTCCTTCCTGACCAATCAAAAATTAATTGGTAAAAACATTTTTATATTCTAGAATTAATAATCGCGACATTTTCTAAGAAAAAGTAACTCTCAAAAGTATGTGTGCCTTCGTCGAAGTTGACAAAGCTTTCGCTTTCAGCTCCAAAAATTTCGGCTATGTTCAACTCTTTTGAAAAAAGAACAATGTATAATTTTATCCTAACTGAATTCAAGTCTTCAAAATTTCAGTAATCCCTATTCCAACACCAAATTTGGTAATCGATAATAAAAGACCTTTTTTCCAGTTAGCGCGTCGATCGCCATTGAAAGATTTTTTATTGCATCCCGAACGTCCTCAAATAATTGCTTATCATTCAATAATCTATTAAGTGACTGTGTCACAGCTCTCTTATTGAATTTAGGTGAAGACCCCTCCAAATCCTCGATCACGTCATAATGCTGACGTATAGCAACGCGCAAAACAGATGACAGAGAATTGATAGCTGCAGCTCTGTTTCTGACAAGCATTGTGGGAAATTCGACAAAGATTACGGGTAGACTGCCCATTTGCTCAAAAGTTTGTTGACCTTAAAATAAAAAGGATTAATTAGAGCATGCTTGTGTCAATTAAGATTTTGTGAGTAAAATTGTTCCCTAACTAAAACTTAGAAGGTTCTAGGACAATTACGGAAAACCGCTACTCAATGTTTCGCTTTTCGGTAAAAGATGCTACCTCGAAGGTGCTTTGCTGAAAACCGCTAAAGCTACCATTCTGGAGTACAACTTCGCTTTTTATCTACAAAATATCGACACTTTAAATGTCAATAACAATGCCATTTACAATATAACTTGCCATTATAATATTACAATATGATGGCTAAACATTTGTGTTTGCTTTTTCGCCGAAATTCAAATGGGGGGATTTCTGCATAGCAACTTCGAGATCCAGCTGTTTTTAATCTTTTTATCTAATTTATTTATGAATAATACCTTTTATCCACAAGTTGTCAAACAATTTCGATCGGTCAGGTTGGTCGATTTCTAAGTCTTCTTTTGAGTCAGAGAAGAAATCACGCAGCATTTTCAGTAGAAGACTTTTGCCCATTCCGGACGGTGCAGTAATGAGGATCTCATTTTCTGGGCATTTGATAAACTCGTCGATAAATTGTGTTTTGTCGATAAAACCGGAACATTGCAGGAGTTGTTTGAAAGTTGTTGCGCTACTGGGAGGAGACAGTTGTTGTTGCTGCTGCTGAGGTGGAGAAGGCATTGTAGAAATATGCACATTGTGCTTGGCCAGAACCTAAATTACTACAGTGAAACCAGGGTTAAAATCAGTGTTCGGAAGTATGAAAATTAGGTTAGTCTTTTGTCCTGACACGATTCTTAGCCAATGTTCGCGTTGGGACAACAAATTTCGAAATTTTACTTCTTATCTCTTCGAAAATCTATTGAATTTTAACTAAATTTTCCAAAAATTGCAACATTTTTGCGAATTTTTGGCAAATTTTGCAACAATTTATGGCGCCAATTTGAATTTTTTAAACTACTGTTTTTCTACCGAATTATCAGTTTCTTCGAATGTAATAGCTTGTTGCTCGTGGTTTGGCCGGCATTCAAATTGACACCATTTCAGTTTATCCCATATATAGAAAGGGGCTAACTCAAATCTGATATTGCTAACCCTCTCTAAAATCGTACCTTGAGGTGGGTTAGCAATTTCTTCTATAGGTGCTAAACTGAAATGACGCCAAATTGAATGGCCACCAAACCACTAACAACAAACTTAAAGCACACACTGAGAAAACATGAAAAACTTGCCCGCAAAGCGCCAGCAATTTCAGTGCTACTCTCCGGAAATATTTCGCCGATATCATCAGCCAACGTTTCCTTCTCGGTTTCGACTTCCATCTGTTTACTTTCCGATGAAGTCTGCAAATTGAATTTCATTCCGCCAAGCAAGGAGCCAAGGAGGTCCACAGTGCAACGATCTCTAATCTCGTAGTCGCGAAGTTGCTTTGAGTCGTCCAGCTGTTTGCCTAAAGCATAAAATGTGATTGACCAAGAGAGCAGCAAAAATTTTTCTAACGTATTTTGAAATTTTTTAACCAAATTTGAATTGACGGCAATCCTGGCAAAAATAGTCCCTAAAATGCACTTTTAAAATAAAAATACCCCACTTTTTTCAAAAATGTCACCTTTTCGTAAAAGTGGGTAAAAATATCACGTATTTTGCCAATATTTTGCCCGAATTATCATTACTTCCCATAACTGTAATGGTTTAAAGATAGCCAAATTGCTGTAAATCTACAAACCTACCTCCGTATATGAGTCGTGTATCATTCTGCGCAATACCGAGTTGCTTTACAACCATATCCTTCAGCTGCTTTGTATCTTCAGTTTCAGTGACGTCATATTGAAAGGTTCCATGATTGGGCACACGAACAAAAACTCGCATTGTCGCAATAAGAAAATATTGAATTGGTCGAAGCTGAAACGGACTTTCATTAGAATTCTTGAAACAGCTCCTCATAAATGGGTTTCGACCCTTTATAGTCGCATTAAGAAAAGCAAAAAGAAAACATTAAGATAAAGGCAAGATGCTTTCGTTATTTATGAAATTTCAATAGTCGGCTTGTCAATTCAATAGTCGGCTTATTTCTTAGACTCTCTATTTTCAAAATATATAAGGCTCGTTTCCACACACACAGAAATATAAGAAAACATATGAAACAAAATCGTCATCTTGGAGTTTACACAAAATATTTAACGTTGCGCGAATCCGCACAGAAACTGGCTAGTCTATTCTAGAGTCAAAAGCTAAATCTTTCTGGAATAAAAATAGAGCTACTGAGAAGTCAGAAAGAAACAGCGAAATGAAACGGGCGGCGAATGGAGACACAGAGTGAAGAAATGAAGCGATTGCGAAAATTCAAACACCAGTCCCGGGTTAGGAAAACCAGCAAAAGCAAAGGCTCGACCTTTTATATTATCTTCAGCCCTTAAAGTGCTAGTTATAAAAATACTCTACCATTATAGGCAAAGGTTAGCATAAATGTGGCTTTAATTTAGTTAAAAATTTAATTAAAACTCTCTATATTTCCTCCTAACTTTCTTCTTAGTCACTCTCGTAGTCTTCGTATAGAAAAACTTCAAACCCGGAAAAGGGGCCAAAAAAGGGGGCACGAAATAGTCGAGGAATATTCCAAAAAAGCAAATGTGAACTGTAATATGCGATGTAATTATTCGTAACAACTCTTCAAGAAAGCCAAAAAACGATGTAAAACTACTTTGCAATACAGAAATGGTTCATTGGTTGAGCGATAAGGATGAAACGGTAGCGAGTAAAGAGTTGATGCGAAGCCGCACATTACAGACACAGACTAGTCCAGATTTGAGTTGGTGATGGCGCCCTATGGCAGACACAACAGTGAATTGGCGGCAAAACCCTGCTTGTTGGGCAGCTATGGCAGGGAAAGGGCACATCCGCATTTGAATCGACCGATGGCGCCTCTCTTGCAGCCATTTGGCCAAGGCACAGTGTTGTCAAACTGTAGGACCGCCGAGCGGGCTAGAGGCAGGCAACAGAACAAATGAGAAACGGGCATTTTCGTCGCCTCCACCCAACCTTCCCTAAAGCCCACTACAACTCGAAGGGAGACGTCTCCCTTTCGCTTCGGCTAAAGGACAACTAGAGAGTAGGCGAATGAGGAGACGAATGAGAAGGAAAGGGAAGGGGGGATACAAATGGATTTTGATCAGTCTCATTTGGGACACGAGGCCATTTGTAAGGCAGACAAACTAAAATAGGTAACAATCCAAAGATTGGCTTGGTATTTTTATTGCATGCAATGTGCTCTTGCATTCCAAAAGAAAAATAGCACATACAGTCGAGTTCCGTTAACACGACGCTCCAATAACATGACACCTTGGCTCTGTCTCTGCCAAGCGACATACAAAATGTATGGCACCCCAATACACGACGTCCCTCCACACCTCACTCCCGATAACGCAACACTCTGCAGGTGAGATGCCGAAAAATCCAAAATGGGGACCCTTTTGATTTTTTTCCGGCGAAAATTCTCCGGAGAAAATATTCGTAATATTTTCGCAAAATTTTTTAAAATTTCAATCAAATTTTGCACTAATTTTCCAATAATTGCCCCAAAGTTTTGCCAATTTTGTTCAATTTTTACTTTCGCTCTGCCTGGACGGATGTCCTGGTAACGGAACTCAACTGTAAATATTAGTCAACTCAAAATCCATGAGAAAAAAGGCCTGCAAGATGATGAAGGGATGGCTTAGGATGGGCAAGTGCGGAAGTTCTGTCACTCACTCGTCTAAAGAGGTCAATTTCCAGAAAGAAAACTGGAGCAAAATATTCGTTTTTAGTCTTGTCAAAATTTTTATTTTATGCTTACGAAGTTAGCATAAAATAAAAGTTTTAATGTCGAAATGAAAGTGATAATATATCGTAGAAAATCTTACAGGAAAACTCAATGAAGAAATAGATCGCTTAACAAAATTAATTTAAGTATAAACAAGTAAACAGACATTTAGAAAAGTAATATGTCTTAGAAAACAATCCCCTTAAAAGGGAATGCATTTAGCATTCTACCAAATCAGCAGACTAATTTTTTAAGGACAAGTTCGATTATTGTCTGAAAATATTTAGATATCTTCCAGTTATCTCTATTGCTTGAAAAGAATTACGAAAGAAGAAATTTGTAAGCATTACAAAATGCCAAAATTGAGCCAAATCAAACGTTGGATTGGCTCAAACGTTTGTATTATTATTTCTTTCGCTGACCCGTTTAGCAGAGCGCCGAAGAAAGCAAGGCACTGGGAAATAACCAGCAAACACATCCCTGCAATGTGCTCGGTTTAGAGTATTTTCTTGATATGACAAATCGCTGGACTTGGACCATGTGTTCTTGCACAGTAATGTATAAATTCACTGTATAATAAAAAAGCAATCAAAGAAAATTTATCGTTTCCAAAATCCACCATTGCCACATGTATCAAAATGCAGCGTGCAATTCTAATAGAAAAATAACAAGAAAAATAACAATAGCCCAAACCTTCAGAACTTACCCATGATTCATTTCCGTTATAATTGCATTTTGTAGCATTCAAAAATGCCACAAATTTATAAAATATACAAATCTATAAACCTTTTATCAAGATCTAAACATACTCGATCACAAACAAATAAAGGGTAAATGAATTAACAATAACAAGGTGAACGCAGGTGCCAATCATTCCCTGACCAACTCGTCGTGAAGAAGTTTAGCACCGATCAACGACGAATTCTTCAGCGCCGCCAGACTGATGCATCCCTCAATCACCGCTTTCGCTTTCTTTGATCCACTTCTGAAATTAGAAGGAATTATTCAAGGAATTTATCTCATGAAACATTTTCTATCTTGACGATAGCAATTTGCAGTCAGTTTTTGAGAAACGATATCAAATTCACAATTTGGTGAAGATCATTCTCACCAAAACTTTTTCCGAATTCCATTAAAATTATTACAACAGACAGAGAAAACGCAAATGAAATTGCTCATCTACTCTTAAACTAGTTGTCATAACGTTTACCGGTACAAGGGATTGAGGCCAAAAAGTAAAGTCTTACTGTAATTTGCAATGCTTCCGCTTAAATTTGATCGAACATACTTAATTGCTTGACACAATTTTGTATAGGTTCAAAAAAAATTATTAGGTTTCGGCACCATTAATTGTTGATGGTGCCGAATTAAATGTTGATGTCTTACGAAAGTTCCAACAATTAGATTTGAGAATATTGACGTCCTTCACCCATATGTGCGGAAAGGTTTGCATCTGCAAACTAGAAGGTGCGCCTTCTAGTAAAAAAATGCAAAAAAACCTGTTCTGCATTTTCGTGGTGGGACCACCCCAAACCTGATATTGGAAAACGGCGCCCTTCGTCTTGTAGACCATCTTTGCTTTTTATCCATATTTGCTTTATCCATATTTGCGTAAATTTCCAACGTCGGAAAGGTTATGTCCCAGGGAAAAATTGAAGCAAAATTAGACGCTTAGTCATTTACCCGCAGGTGAAAAAAGCAAAAGATATAATGAAAGGCATCACTCGTGCTTAACGTAATTTATTAAAATGTATCCAAATAATTCTGTATACGGAATTTGATCCACACAATCCAGACACAACATCTCAACGTTGTTCTCTGAGAAAGCTTTGAATGATTGCTGGAAGTTGGCTGGACATATGAACGGCGTGTCCAGCACTAGGATCGCTAATCTCCACATAGGTCACATTTCGGTTGGCGGCCAAAGCGGAATCTCGGAGCTTTCTGGACAGCTCGTTTGGAACGGCAAAATCGTGCGTGTTCGCGATGATCAGTATTGGACATTCGACTCTAAATTTGTAGCGGTTGCATTAGTAAAATTATTCCATAGGACTGACCCCGCGGCTTCGCCGCTTGGCGGCGCCCTTGGTCATCCAGGATTTTCCGGATTTCCGGAGGCCATAAATCCCGGTACTCGCAAATCTTGTCGGCGAGACCGGTACCAATCGACTCCTCTCACCGAGACGAAGCGATTGACGTATCACACGCCCGGAACCGAGCGCCTATTAGAAAGTTAGCCCCGCCCCAAATCCAGGATTTTCCGGATTTCCGGAGGCCATAAATCCCGGTACTCGCAAATCTTGTCGGCGAGACCGGTACCAATCGACTCCTCTCACCGAGACGAAGCGATTGACGTATCACACACCCGGAACCGAGCGCCTATTAGAAAATTGCCCTTGTAGAAACCCCCCAAAAGCTGAAAAAATGGCGTTTTCTCGCTTTTCGTGGCGGGACCACCCCAATTCTGACATTGATAACCCCCCCCTAAAATCATGGGTTTTGGGGGGGGGGGGTACTCGCGAGTTTGGGGTCCGGGACCCCCAAAAAGTGGGTTATTCTGCTGGGGGGGGGGGGGGGGGAACGGGGACACCTATCAATATCCGATATTATTTGGGAATATTAGGAGCGAGACAGTCAATACAGTTTAAACCCGTTTATCCGGACCGGCCGATTCCGTCCGGATAGCTCAGATTCGGATAAGTGAATTCTGAAATTTTTGGCTGAATTTGAATTGGCGCCTAAAATTTTTAGCGAGTTTGAATTTTTTGTTACATTTTTTTTTGTGTTTTGTTATTTTCGCATTCTTTCGAATATTGCCAAAACTTGGTCAAAAAAGCAAAATTATCGGAAAAATTCAAATTTTTGACCGAAACTTCGAAATTTTTGCTGCAATTTTTGAAAAATTCTTGTAATTATCAAATCAATAGGGTACCCTATTGTTTTTTCTCTTAGATTTTCTGAATCCAGTCCGGATAACGAATTTTGTTCGGATAAACGTGTGGAATTTGTATGGAACAAAATCCGTTCCGAGCAAAATCCTCTGGTTAACTGAAAACCCAGATAAGCATATGTCCGGATTAACGTGTTTAGACTATGCTAACAGTGTTTTTAGGAATTATATTTTACTATAAATGTGTCATATATTATAGCATTTAACCAGAAGAGAGGATTTGTTTTACCACTGTGGAAGGAAACATGGTGGACACTCTCTCTAACAGTTTAGCAGACAAGACGGTTAGCATACAACGAGGGAGTCATCTAGGATTTTCAGGACTGTTTCTGGCTAATGAATGGTCATGGCCCTTTACTAATATCTCAAAGCCCGGGAGTAATCTCCCAAGAAGTTTAGAGAATCTAACCTATTGTATATCATTCTATATTTCTTTCACAAAGTATCTTACCCCTTAATAACGCAGTCAGTTTCAAATTTCAAATTCGCGCGTTTCATTGCATCATCCAAGCTGGCATTGAAAACCGAGTCGACACTACAACCTGTCGCGTTCGTCAACGTCAAAACAAATACGTCGCGTACATTACACATCGCGGCTGTCAGAATCAGAGCTCTTGGTGGCTTACCTTCTTTAGACAAATCCCGGACCATTGCCGCTCCCACGGCCGTTCCCAGCGACTGACCAAACACAATGATTTCCTTGTTTGGAGCCATTTCTCGGGCGTACTTGTATATGGCGTGAGAGTCGTCGTTTAAACCATCTTCTGTGGGCTCACCAGTGGAATCTCCGAATCCTGAATGACGATAGTTTACTCAATAAAATTGTTGTTTTTGGGATTTGTATTGATTTTAGCCACTAAATTTGAATCCTCCTCGCTTGTCCACCAAGTGATATATTTGGGGCTATTGGCTTATAGCCTAAAGGCATACTGATAAGTGTTATTTTTTAGTATTATGCCAAGTCTTAAGTTATTGGCTAAATTTCAGCGCAAGACCAATACCATCTATATATATATATACCTTGTGCCTTCCTCAGCCTTAAGTCGGTATTGGCTGTGCGCTTTATACTTATTACATCTGGGCCTAAGCCTTATCAGTATATTCTTCAACCACAAATCCTGGTCTATAGCCCCTGATGTGTCCCTTGGTTCGACAAGTGGGTATTCTCCTTAAAATCGTGGAATCTCCGAATCCCAAATACAGCGATAGTTTATCAATTAGCTAATAAAACTTTTGTTAAGTACTTGTACTCCTTTTTGCCAAAAATAGTGGTCCATCAGCGCAAATACCAATTGATCAAAAATAATGACAGCTACTCCAGGTTGTCTAAAGTCAAATTAAAAAATCTAAAATTAAAACCTCTATAATCAATTGCGAGAACATGAAAATTCATTCCAGTCATTATATTGTAGAACCGAAATTGTGTCGCGCGATTTGTGCCTCTTCCGTGAAAGAAAACCATAACCGGCTCGTCGTCCTCTCCCAACGACTTTGCCATGTCCTGCGGGCTTGTTTTGTTTTCACTGATAAGGCGCTGGGAAGTCGAGTTCGGAAGAACATGCCAGACGCCCAAGACCAACTGGTGTCGATCATCTGTTGGTTTATTGTCTGAGGTCTTACAGTCAGGTAGCAGGTAAAAGTTGCGTGCCAGAGTATTGACGACTGTCATATCGGCAAAGTTGCATGACGGTATGCCGCTGACTGAAATCAGATTGTACTTTGAGTTCTGTCAAAGAGCACTCTCCGTGGGAAGTTTTACATTTATTGAGCGGAACATTAAAAATTGAAACTTTAGGCAACTTGAATTTCTGGGTTTTGGCGCGATTTTATACTTTTATGCCAACATTCTTGGTATCTGATCAATATTGAAGCGTATAAAACGCATAAAATTACCGATATATAAAATACAAATCCATAGTTTATTCTAAAGTTTTATACAAATGACTTACAATGCGGATCAAATAATGAATTCGGCAAAAAATCGGGCGAGTTGAGCAGCGAAAGAGCATCCATGATCGCAGCTTTTGCCTATACCTACAAAAGAAGATCGTATAGAATGAATAAGTTTTCTTTCAGTATTTTTAAATCTACCGATAAAACAAAATTTGATCCAAGCCATAGATGGCAATAGAAATTATGATATTGGAGAGATATTTCTTTGAAAGATCATAAGAAACTGGGAAAGTGCAGTGGAAGGGAGCTTATAGCTTAGAGTGCAGAAAAAGAGACCTTCTTGGAAACTATTAGTCATTCGGATCCGAATTTGCACATTTAGCCTTCTCCAAAATAAAAAAGATAGACTTTCCAATTTATGGAGCTATAGAACTTTTTACTATTTCTGAAATGGCCCAATTCTGAATCAATAAAACCGGGAATGGGCTCAAATGACTGACCAGAGTAAACAGTGATTCCACAAGGGAAGCGCTGTTCATTCTAATCAATCATTTCTGTCCCTCTCATAATTTTATTGACGTTTTTTATCAGTCTTATTGATGAATTTTCCATTTTGAAAAAGAAATCAATATTTGGTTTAATCCGGGTAACTCAATGTGCATTCTTTATTTTCATTTCTCGTGGACTTTCTCTAAAACTATTTTTCAAGCTGTCTAAATAGTAACAGGCAAACGTATTTTCACAAATGGTAAATTCAAATTTTATTGAAGTTTCGCAAAAAGTTTGAAAACTATTGATTTTCACCTGATAAATTATTGTCTGCTTTTAATTAGAGTAGGCTGATTTTGTTTGTTCATTTAATGAACCGAGAATAGAAGTTTCATTTTTGTGCCTCTTAGCCACTAAATTTTGGCAAAGAAATGAAAGCAGCTCCAAGTTGGAGTTCTCCCAACCAGGGTTGTGCCGAATCGACGAAAAGTTCGAGTCGAGTCGGCCGAAAATTCTTCGAGTCGAGTTTCGAGCCGACGAAAAAGTCGAGTTTCGAGTTTCGAATTTCGAGTTTCGAGTCATTTTCGAGTCAAATTTCCTGATGATTCAAAAAGTCAAAATTTTCGGTTTTTAAAGCAATTTTTTGCTAAAATTTGCTGTTAATTGTTATTTATTAGTACTACTATTCAATTTATGTCTAAAAAGGGGTGGTTTTTGGCTATTTTTGGCTATTTTTCAGCTATTTTTGAGCTAATTTTTGTTATTTTGAACAAAAAATGTCCCAAATTTGTAAAATGCGCTATTTTTGGCAGTTTCCGCATTAATTAATCAGTAGAAAATTCGCGGAAAAAATAGCGCCGCAGGCAAAATTTTTTGAAAAATAACTCTGTTTGCCATAAATTGACATTAAAATTTTGTATATTCTCGAAAATTATCAACAAAAATTTGCGAAATTTTCAATAAATATTCAAAAAATTCAGTGTTATAATTAATCTGAATGATAAATTTTAGTCAATTTTTAAAGAAACAGTCAATTTTTTCAAAAATTTTTATTATTTCTATTTATTGAAAATTTAATAAATTTTCGGCCCTTGGTTGGTGATAAACAATGAGACATAATACAAAGTGGGAGAAAAAAATAGCGCCGCAGGCGAAATGTCATTTTCTGCGATTACTTTCGCCATTTCAAAAAATTGGGAAAAGGTAAATGGCTACGGTGAGTCCAATAAACGCATTACCTATGCGCTCCGGATATGGGAAATGTGTGGTTTTGGCAATATCCTGGAATCTGGAAAATGCGACTTTTTGCTCTATGCTCAATTCCTATAAAAACAATTCATATAAATAAAAATCGTCATATAAAATGGAACAATTTTGTATAAAATCTTTCATTTATACAATCCAAAAATAATGTGTCAATGTTTTTATCAAGTCAATGGGTAGATGAGCAGCGAAAGAGCACTCATGATCACACCAAGCTTCTATTCCTACAAAATAAGATAACGTAAAAGAAAAAGAAAGTGCAAGGAAAAAGGAATTTGCCGTTTCTTGGCAGTATTTTTTCCATTGCACTTGCTATCAATAATCCCGCTTTCATTGCTGTTTTTATGAATTTTATTGATGTAAGTTGCCATTTAGGAAAAAGAAGGTATCACTTGGTGAAAAAGGAAATGTGTAGGAAGGAAGCGGCTTTACAGACCGAATAAGAAAAGATAACGCGGCTTTACAGACCGAAAAACCTGTAATTGAAACACAGTGCGTTAATTTACAATCAACGTTAAATTACAAGCAACTTGGTGGTTACATTCTTTTGTGGTATGTTAGCAATCTTAAGAAGAAACAGGCTGATCAAAAATTGATTTTAAAACTTTATTACAATTCCGTCACTGTTATTATCGATAATAAAAATATGGTCATATGAAACGAATCAATCAAATTTTTCTCCGAGAAAACTTTGAATGATTGCCGGAAGCTGACTGGACAGGTGAACACTGTGTCCGACGCTAGGATCGCTAATCTCCACATAGGTCACATTACGGTTGGCAGACAAAGCGGAATCTCGGAGTTTTCTGGACAGCTCGTTTGGAACGGCAAAATCGTAAGTGTTTGTGACGATCAGTATTGGGCATGTGACCCTAAATTCGAACTACGTTGTATTTTTTACCTATTTGGTAAAAGAAAGACGGAAAAAATTAAAATTCGTTAGAATTGCTGTTTTATCGCAAAGTTGGCCTATACAACCTTGAGGAAAAAGTTTTGGGGAGTTGGCATATCAAATTTTTGGAGTGCCCTGTTCCGCACTCAAAAGGAAGTATATGACAATGTGGTAACATGGGAAATGTAGCTGAGGCTTTCTAGTTTATTTATTAATAAAAACTTTATTTTATTGCTTTGAATATATTAAAATACAAGCGCCAATATTAGAACATGTAAATTTTCAAAATTTTACAAAGTATGCGCCACTTAGACATTTTAATTTTATTTCAAGGACAGGAGGAAATAGTTTTTAAATAATAAATTGGAAGTGTGTTTGTCTTTTAATTTATACAAGACAAACTCCAGGGAATTAATCATAAGAATGAGAAAAATTTGTTTATTTCGGGACCCGTTTTTCGCTTAAATCGCACTTTTTCCAGTATTCAAAAGCTTTTTTCTTCCCAGAAATCTGCACACCAATAATAACCAATTGCACACCTGAGTAGTACTAAGTCTCAGCTACAAACCTGCTTAGAAAAGAAATTTTCACCATTTAAATTTTTCTGCAATATTTGAGAATTTATCCAAAAAACCTGGAAATTTTGGTTTTTATAACGCAAAAATCCAGGTTTTTTGGACAAATTGTAAAATATTTCAGAAAAATTAAAATGATGAAAATTTCTTTCCTAAGCAGGTTTGTAGCTGAGACTTAGTACTACTCAATCGTGTTATTGGTTATTATTGGTGAGCAGAATGTTTGAGAAAAACATGCATCTGAATACCGGAAAAAGTGCGATTTAAGCGAAAAAAGGGTCCTCGAAATAAACCAACTTTTCTCGCTCTTATGATCATCTCACTGGAGTTTGTCTTGTACAAGCTAAGAGACAAATACTTGCACTTTTTTATTTAAAAAGTATTTCCTCCGGCCGTTGAAATAAAATGAAAATGTCAAAGTGACGCATTCTATTCAGATTGGCATTTGTAATTTACTATATTCAAACTAATAAAGTTTTTATTGAAACATAAAATGCAAAGCGTCAGCTACATTTACTATTTTACCACATTGTCATATACTTCCTTTTGAGTGCGGAACAGGGCACTCCAAAAATTTGATATGCCAACTCCCCAAAACTTTTTCCTCAAGGTTGTATCCCAGCTTCTAACCATGATAATGTTTGTCTTTTGTACTGTGGTAGAAATACGAATAACAGATTACGAGTGAGTTAGAAACGAGATTTTTTGTACTCGTGCCTAAAGGAACCCTAAATGTTCTGTTAGACCCTCTCATTGTTAACCTTACTGCGTCTACGTGCCCTTCTCTTCTCGGTGGAAAAGTTAAACCCACTCGTGGTTAGACGCTAAGATATAAACTGCGCTGTGATTTGGGCCCTTACATCGTCAAAAAATTCACGTATAAAAATCTATAAAAATTTACCATAACACCTATATGATTAGAACACAAATGGTTCTCTCTCCAAATTAACCGCCCTGGGCGGGTTAATCAGAGAAACAATAATCTTACCCTTTTATAACGCTGTCCGTTTCAAATTTCAAATCCGCGCGTTTCATTGCAGCGTTTAAGCTAGCATTGAAAAATGAATCGACGTTGGAAGCGCTCGTGTTCGTGAACATGAAAACAAATATGTCGTGCACATTAGTGAAACCAGCTGTCAGAATAAGGGCTCTGGGCGGTATGCCTTCTTTTGATAAATCTCTAACTAGTCTTGGTCCCACTTGTGTTCCCAGCGACTGACCAAGCACAATGATTTCCTTGTTTGGAGCCATTTTTCGGGCATAACTGTAGATGGCATGGGAGTCGTCGTTTAAACCATCTTCTGTGGGCTCACCAGTGGAATCTCCGAATCCTGAATTCAACGATAGTATACTCGATCTAATTGTTGCTTTTGGGATTTGTATTGCTTTTAGCAACTAAATTTTAGCCCTCCTCACATTTCAAGGAATACATTGGGGAGTACGGGCCTGCTTTTTCGAAATCCTGATATAGGGCTGTCTTTAAACTTCTCCTCAGCTTTCCATGTCTTGTCTTCATTTAGTTACTTTGTTTAAGCTTAAATTCTAAGGCTTTCCAACTATTGTCCGGTTTTCTGTAGTAGTTTTTAATATCTCTGCCAAAAATGGTGCAAACCTCGCCAATCAATTGCGAGCACATGAAAGTTTATTCCAGCCATTGTATTGTAAAACCGTGCTTGCGACGGGCGGTTAGTTCCTCTTCCGTGAAAGAAAACCATAACCGGCTCGTCGCCCTCTCCCAACGACTTTGCCATGTCCTGCGGGCTTGTTCTGTTTTCACTGATAAGACGCTGAGAAGTCGAGTTCGGGAGAACATGCCAGACGCCCAAGACCAACTGGTGTCGGTCTTCGTCATCTCGTGGCTTTTTGTTAGCGGTCTTACAGTCAGGTAGCAGGTAAAAGTTGCGTGCCAGAGTATTGACGACAGTCATGTCGGTAAAGTTCCATGAGGGTATGCCGCTGACTGAAATTGGGTTGTATTTTTAGTTCTGTTCGGATTCTGTTAGATCTGTTCGGAATGGCTCTCTGTAGGAAATTCTTAATTTATCGAGTCGAACATGAAATCGGATTGAAGTTTAGCAAAACGTTTACCCAGAGGTGTCTTCCTGTAGGTAATTTTAAAATTTATTGCGGTGAAAATTCAAATTTGACAGTTCGGCTCAACTTTCAAGTTTAGGCTGATTAGCGCGAATAAAACGTTTTTATGCCAGAAATCCCAAGAATTTGACCAAAATCTCATCACTGTATTTTATCAAAAATTTATACAAATAACTTACATTTTGTATCGAATATATTAATGGGCAGAAAATCAGGGAAGGTCACAAAGGTCAATGGGTAGATGAGCAGCGAAAGAGCACTCATGATCACACCAAGCTTCTATTCCTACAAAATAAGATAACGTAAAAGAAAAAGAAAGTGCAAGGAAAAAGGAATTTTCCGTTTCTTGACAGTATTTTTTTCCATTGCACTTGCTATCAATTATTTTCCCATTTAGGAAAAAGGTATTACTTGATGAAAAAGGAAATGTGTAGTACTATAAGGCTTTACAGACCAAAACAGAAAAGATAACGATAAAACTATCACAAAACTTTATTACAATTCCATCATCGTAATGTCGAAAATAAAAAAATCAAGGTCAATATGAAACGAATCAATCATTTATTCTCCGAGAAAACTTTGGATGATTGCTGGAATTTGACTGGACATATGAACGCCGTGCCCAACGATGGAGTCACTAATCTCCACATAGGTCACATTGCGGTTTGCAGCCAAAGCGGAATCTCGTAGTTTTCTGGATAGCTCATTAGGGACTTGTGTGTCGAAGGTGTTTGCCACCATTAAAATTGGGCAGGTTACTCTAAAATTTTGTATGAGCAGTGATCTAAAAGTGTAAGTAATAGTGACAATGATAGTAATTATCCTGGTAGTAATCCAAAGCCAAAGAATGGTGATAGTAACACCAGTATCATTGTAACAAAGTGATAATGATATAATTTTCTCTGTTGTTTTAGCGACATATTACTTTACCAAAAGTTATATCATTTTAACTAAATCCGAAATGGATTTAGAATCATTTTAAAACCAAATGTCAGAGTGCTGGGATTTCGAGCTGAGAATCTTGCCATCGAGGATTCAGTACAAGTGTGCTTAGACCACCACTGACACTCAGGTTGGGAAGAATCCCAGGTCGAAAGCCCGTTCTCTCAGACATGCATTCCTCCGAAGTCACTGTATACGAGCTTATCTAAGACATTAAATCTGTCTAACCTTTTGATGTCAAGATCCGTTCTGAAATTCGAATCCGCGCGTTTCATTGCAGCGTTCAAACTCGTATTGAAAAAAGAATCCACTTTGGATGCGCTCTCGTTTGTAAACAAGAAAACGAATTCGTCGTGGACATTATTGAAAGGAGCAGTTTGAATCAGGGCTTTGGAGGCTTGCCTTCTTTAGACAAATCCCGGACCCACGGCTGTTCCCAGCGATTGACCGAACACAATTAGTTTCCTTATTTGGAGCCATTTCTGAGCATAACTGTAGATGGCGTGGGAGTCTGCGTTTAAGCCATCTTCTGAGGGCTTTCCGGTGGAATCTCCGAATCCTGAATGGAAAACTGTAATAATGCTTCCCATTTTCCTACCAAGCGGACCAATATGAAACCAACAAACACATCAGGATTATTATCCTAGTGTTTAATAATGAGATTAACCTTAATTCTTAGCTTCAATTTAAGCCAAGTCAGTATAGCATAGCTTATGTAGCCGGGACAATACCCCTGATGTATCCCTTGCTGGGCAACTGTGTATTCCAGTTGCATTGATCTTTGCATGAAACTGGTCTCCTAATAAAGGGAGTTCATGCTAATCCGACACAATGTTTTTTGCCGAAATGCAGCGGATTAGCGATCACTTTTTCTAAATACAAACCTCGCCAATCAATTGCGAGCACATGAAAGTTTATTCCAGCCATTGTATTGTAAAACCGTGCTTGCGACGGGCGGTTAGTTCCTCTTCCGTGAAAGAAAACCATAACTGGCTCGTCACCCTCTCCCAACGACTTTGCCATGTCCTGCGGGCTTGTTCTGTTTTCACTGATAAGACGCTGAGAAGTCGAGTTCGGGAGAACATGCCAGACGCCCAAGACCAACTGGTGTCGGTCTTCGTCATCTCGTGGCTTTTTGTTAGCGGTCTTACAGTCAGGTAGCAGATAAAAATTGCGAGCCAGGGTATTGACAACACTCATGTCGGTAAAGTTCCATGAGGGTATGCCGCTGACTGAAATTGGGTTGTATTTTTTGCTATAGTTCAGGAAAAAAGAATGCGCGAATTGAAATTTTCGTCCCCTTAATTGCAAAATCCTGGCGAAACCCAAGATTTGACGTAAGCTATTACGCATTCTATAGAGCATAATTTTTTGAACTATTTACATTATTTGAATGACTTACATTTTGGATCGTATATTGTAATAGGCAAATAATCGGGGAATGTTACAAAAGTCAATGGATAGATTAGCAGCGAAAGTGCACTCATGATCGTAGCACGCTTCTGTTTCTATAAAAAGAGATCATATTATGATGTGTTAGTTTTCCAATCAGCATTGCCAAAACTACCGATAATGTAATCGAATAGCTAGCATGGGTTAGCATTAAAAATACGGTTACCGCTTTGGATAATTGCCGACCAGTCACTAAGGATGGCCAACTTTGCACATTTTACAATCCCTAAACTACAAGGAACCTAAGCGCAGGATCACCACTTGGGTTTAGGCCATGACTGGTTCTTAAGCTGTGAAGGCTTTAAGCTTTGCTCCGCTATATGGACACCAAATTTGCCTTTCCACTGCACTTACTATCAAACATGGAACGTTTATTACCTTTTAACTAGTTTAATAAATACTGAAAACACATTTAACGGTGGTGGTCTTTCCGAAATGGCAACATCTTCAATTAAATAAAAAGGGCTCAAATAACTGATAATGAAACAAACAATGGTTCGATAAGAAAACCATTCTTTATTCTAATCAGTCATTTTTCTCAATCTGCACTTCCCAGTTTTTATGGCGTTTTTATGGGTTTTATTGGCGTATGTTGCCATTTAGGAAAAAGAAGGCAACATTTGGTTTAACCACGTGGGCTCAATCTGAGTATTTTTCTCGTTTTCTCGGTTTTCTTTGAAAAGAATTTTTTTGGGATATTTTCGGGAGATAATCCTATCTCAAAATGACAGACTGCTCAGTTCCAGTTCCCCACGAAAATGTTCACCCTCACACAGTTTTCCCTTAAAAAGCATTCGATACACAACGCCAAGGTTTGACATTCGAAAAAATGTATACAGGACATTAATGTTCTCCATATGCTTAAAGTAAGAAATGTCCACGAACTTATGCCTAAGTCAAGGCCTCAGACTGAACTCGCTCGGGAGTATCGACTGCTCGCTCAAAACCTTAAGAATTGAGCAAAATGGTCATGCTTGGCTCAAAACGAAATCTACGACGCCGGTTCACACTTCTCACTTTTACAGAGACAACTTTCGCGGGGAACACTTTACTAGCGAATTTGTGAAGTAATGATAAAATAAATATTTAAAATCAAACTTGAACGACTTTCAAGACTCAAATTTGAAGTTGTGTCTGAGTCTGACTTTTTTGGTTACCTTTTTTTGCCTATTTATACACACACCGAGAATCAATTTGACTTCCTCGTTTGGACTGTTCAGGTATGTAGTCGACAGAAAAAAGGATTATGGTCCTCGCGCCAAGAAGGCTAGATAGACTAGACATGAAGGAAAACTGGTCCCAAACACCTTTCGCGATCGTTTTTTTCTTGGTTGGCGATGATGGAGAAAATGGCAACATCAGAATATGAAAACATTAAAATGGCAACATTGGACCGAACAATTGACACATGAATTCATGATAATCCACGTGCGATGGCCAAAAATTGACGTGTGGAAATGCAAATCCGTGATCGGCAACATCGATGTGTTGGCTTCGCAACATTCGTTGTATAATGAGTTTGTCGGATTGAACAAAACTTTGTTTGGTCTTTCGAAAATGACAACATTTTTGAATTGTTGTCAATCAAATGTTCAAGATAACATGACAAGCTCTAGCCATTTATGGCGATAAATGAACTCAACTTCAAGATAGTACCTGCAAATCCAGGTAAATGTGATAGAGTAAGTTGCGGAATTTTACTCAAAAATTGAGTTTAAGAAGTTTAAAAATTTTAATGTCTAAATTGTATAACAAATTTAACCACAATCCCGAGTGAATGCGTTTACTTTCCTAGCATATACAGTCAAACCTCGATATACGACATATACGATTTTGTGCGGTATATCGAAAGTGCGGTTAATCGGGTGTGCGGTATATCGAGAGAATTTTGTATGCAAAAAATCCTTCCCTTGCAAAGTTGTGCGGATAAACGAATTTTCCTATATTTTTTGTCATTTTTTCAAAATAAAAAATAAAATTTGAATTCCCGCTCAAAAAATTTTGATTTTTTTACTAAATTTTGACCGATTTTTTGCAAAATTTTTACCTAATTTTGAAAAATTTTCGAAAAATTTGATAAAAAACAGGAAAATTTTGTATAAAAATTCAAATTTGCGCCAAAAACAGAACCATTTTTCTTTGTGCGGATAAACGAAAAATTTTACATAGAAAATTTCACTTTGGTTTCTCAAAAATCTGTGCGGCATATCGAGTTTAACCGCACAAAATGCGGTATATCGAGATAATTTTGTATGGAAAAAATCCGTTCCAGCCAGATTTGTGCGGATAATCGAAAGTGCGGTAAATCGTGTATGCGGTATATCGAGAGTCGGCTGTAGTGGCTCTTCTAGTGGGGTGCGGCGTATTGGGACCCGGCGGATTGGGACCCGGCGTATTGGGACCAGGGTTGTGCCGAATCGACGAAAAGTTCGAGTCGAGTTTCGAGTCGAGTCGGCCGAAAATTCTTCGAGTCGAGTTTCGAGTCGACGAAAAAGTCGAGTTTCGAGTCATTTTCGAGTCAAATTTCCTGATGATTCAAAAAGTCAAAATTTTCGGTTTTTAAAGCAATTTTTTGCTAAAATTTGCTGTTAATTGTTATTTATTAGTACTACTATTCAATTTATGTCTAAAAAGGGGTGGTTTTTGGCTATTTTTGAGCTATTCTTGGCTATTTTTCAGCTATTTTTGAGCTAATTTTTGTTATTTTGAACAAAAAATGTCCCAAATTTTGAATATTTCATCTCTGAAATTGGTACTAATTTTTGGAAATAGTTATTAACTTCAATAATATTCAAAAAATTGTGATTGATAAAGAGCAATTTTACAAAATTTCGAGGAGATAATCGGCTTCGGAGATCCGTGATTATTGCTCGAGCGGTTGAAAATTATTATATCAGATTCTTCAGAACCAAGTGGAGATGCATTGAATTTTACAGTCTTCCGCGGGGAAAAATTCGTGAAATTTTCGATAAAGATTGTAATTTTTGAAAAAAATTCGCCTGCGGCGCTATTTTTGACAATTGCCGCATTAATTAATCAGTTGAATTTGTTTCAATAAATATTCAAAAAATTCAGTGTTATAATTAATTTGAATGATAAATTTTAGTCAATTTTTAAAGAAACAGTCAATTTTTTCAAAAATTTTTGCCTGCGGTGCTTTTTTCGGCGTGGATTTTTCTGCATTTCTTGAAAAATACGCCAATATTCCCGGCCGAAATTTTTCGAAGAATATACAAAATTTTAATGTCAATTTTTGGCAAACACAGTTATTTTCAAAAAATTTATTTTTTCCGCGAATTTTTTCATATTTCTGGGTAAGTAGACCAATAAACATATGGCAAAAAAAGCGCCGCAGGCGGAAATTTTATAAAAAATTGGAAAAAACGTCAAAAATGACCAAAATTTATCATTGAAATAAATTCTAACATTGAAATTATTGAATATTTATTGAAAATTTAATAAATTTTCGGCCCAAGGTTGGTGATAAACAATGAGACATAATACAAAGTGGGAGAAAAAAATAGCGCCGCAGGCGAAAATTGTTTGAAATATTAAGCCTGTTTGCCAAAAATACCGCTTAAAATACATTGAAAATTTACAAAAATGTGTCCAAAATTCCAATTTTTTTCGGGCCGCGCCCTACCGGGCGCGGCCCAAAATTTCGAGTTTCGGGTCGAGTCGGCCGAAATTCTTCGAGTCGAGTCGAGTTTCGAGTCGGCGAAAAAGTCGAGTTTCGAGTTTTGAGTCACTCGGCACAACCCTGATTGGGACCCGGCGGATTGGGACCCAAGATTTTTTTTCGCATTTTTTCATGTTTCCTTCGCCCATTTTTTATGCCAATCGATTCTCTGTCCCATTATGGCCATTCCTGATCTTTAAATTTATCGCTTTCGTGTCCGTGGTTCCATTTTTGGACATTTTTTATGGAAATGTCAACTTTTTGATCAGAAAATTGCAAGTTTTATAACAAGGCGTTTCCAGTGCTGATTTTATTGCATCCGTGGGTTTTCAAGCGTGCTCATCACGAATCTACCATCATACTTCCACCAGAATACCAAATTTTAACATTTTTTGCACATTGCACACACGGCTGCAAATGATCAAAAACGTTACATTTTTGGAGTGACCAACATGCCGCTCACAAATCTGACATCGAAAACGTAATCAGCACTGACGAAAACCCCCAGTTGCAAAAAATCAGCCTTGCAGACGCTTTGTTTTAAAACATGCCATTTTGTGGACAAAAAGTTGCCATTTTTCATAAAAATGTCCAGAAATGGAAGCATAGGCACCAAATCGAGAAATTTAAAAAGCAGGAATGTCCAGAATGGGCGAGAGAAGCATTTACGATCATAAAAATAACGAAAAACAAACAAATTGTGCGAAAAAATCTCGGGTCCCAATCCGCCGGGTCCCAATCCGCCTATCTCCCTTCTAGTGCGTTAATAATTAGCCCAAATTTGAAATTTGGGCCCCAATTACCAAATTGAAACATTTTTATATAAATTGTTAAAAATGTTATGGTTTTATGTCCCATCTTTAGTCAGGATTTGATTCTCTTAGTAAATCCTCCTTTTTAAGGGGAATCCGGCTAATATTTTGTACTCATAGGTTTTCGGCCACTCTGATTCGGAATCTAAAGTTAGTTATGGCATTGGTATCGCTCTAGTATCGCATTCTGCAATTCTGTCCATTCAATTGTCAGAATGCCAGAAAATTATACTACACCAAAACTGACTTCAAACTTGGAATCGGTGTGATCGAAAACCTGTATCCGGGTGTGCGAGTTTGGGATTTTCCGATTCGGGTTTGGAGTTGGAAAAAAATTTCGAGTTTCGAGTTTCGGGTTTCGAGTTGCCAAAAATACCGAGTTTCGAGCGAGTTTCGATGCGTTTGCGTTTTCGATTCATTTGCGGAATTTTTCTTTTTAGTATTTGTTTGCCTTTGAAAAACCGCCGTTTTATGTGAATGTTATGCACCATAAATTCTAAAAAATATTCGGCACAATACGACTTTAATACACTTTTGATAGTTAGTGTAAGTTTTGTTGTGTAAGAGTTTATTGTGCCTATAATTGTTTTCTGATCTCATCCACATACAATCCGATTATGATAAGGTTATGCCAACTTTTTGAAATGGGAAGAGGTTAAATGTCAGGAGGAAGTGAAATGACCTTTAAAATCTCAGACAGAGCCCAATGTTTCAAGTATTTCTGGTAATAAATTCGAAAGTTTAAATTCATGCCAAAAATCTGAAAGTGAAAAAAATTCTAGAACATTGAGCTGTGTATATCGAGTTATTTTCAAACATTTTATTCACATATAAAACGCAAAAATGCACATGTTATTTACACACATACATTTTTATTATTACCGAATTAGAGCTCAATTTGCTCATTTAGTTGTGCGAAAAGTCGCTCGTCGTCATCGTCGAACACTATCGAGTGGTCAGGTGCCTGCGGCATATCCACTAGAGGGTCGACTGGCCGGCGTCCTTCGTCCACTATGTAGACTCCGAATCTCCTGTATAGGTCGTTGGCTTTTTGTCTCCAGTAAGGGCCGTGGCCTCCATATTTATCCTGGTCGTGTTGCGGTGTAATTCTCCTATGGTACACATGGTTCATTTCGTGTCCGATTAAATCGATAATTGTTCGCTTGCTGGTCACTTGTTTGTGGATGAGGATTCTGTGTCGGAACCGATCCGTTAAATGGCGGTCTTGATGGTCAACATCCTTGAAACGTCTTTGAAAAAGTTGCTTTCCGGTGTTGTGACGGATGGTTCAGTTTAGAGATTCTTGAAGAAAATAATTTTTAGCACACTTAGTCTTATTATTATTTTCAGCGTATTTACTTTCATTACAGATTCAGAAATTTTGAGGAAAGTCAAGAAAGCGCTCAGAAATAGCAGCAAGGCAACCGTGGAATTAATTATACGTTTTACAAAAGGATGGTTCTTAGACATTTATATGGGAAAGGAAACGGGGTTTCAAGGGAAAATGTGTGCTACTAAAGCGGGAGTAGCCTTGTTGAGACAAAAATTTCTTCTGGCAGCCTCAAGAAACAATGTTTGAGAACAAGACACAATATTTCGTTATGATTCGCTTAAATCAAATTGCAACATATCTCCATCTTTTTTCGTATTGACTTTTTTGCTGCTCAAAATAGCATCCAAATTTTCGCACTCATTTCAAAACATTGTTTTGGAAAAGTAAATCTTTTGACAGTTGGAGAGATCTTAGCATACAAACTGTGAGGCCAAGCCAAGGCCTTAAGTTTGGGCTTAACGCTAAGCCCTTTTTAGGCTAGGCCGAACAACCAAACATATAAGTCGAGATCTGGCGCAGTTTTCATTCAAATAAAGATCGCACAGGTGATTTAGATAATGCTGTCATTCTCATGTCAAAAAAGGTTACAATGTTCTATAGGCCACTGAACTTGAAGCGAGGTATTTCGGGATGTATTCCAAATGGATTTTTATTTATACCACCTAATTTACCATACTAGCGCGCTAACGCGCGCTAGCGCGCGGGGAGTCTATATCAGTATGCCCTTGCTATTTTCCAGTTTAAAAAAGGTATTGTTCGGGAGTAGAGCACCATGAGACTATTTCGGGCCTTCGGCCCTCAAGCAGCTGTTGTTCGGGAGTAGAGCAGCATGAGACTATTTCGGGCCTTCGGCCCTCAACAGCTGTTGTTCGGGAGTAAGGATTGTTCGGGAGTAGAGCAGCATGAGACTATTTCGGGCCTTCGGCCCTCAACAGCTGTTGTTCGGGAGTGGGATGTTCTGACCTCGTGAGAGACCTGGTGAGAATAACACGACCTCGTGAGAACACATCTCGAATCTGACGTCAGATTCGTGATCAGCGCATCCGAAAACCCCCGGGTGCCAAAAATCAGACCCGTAGACATATTACATCAAAAAACCCGATTTTTTGGCCAAAAAGTGGTTTTTTTCAAAAATGCGCCAAACCAAAAAGTGTAAAAAGCAAAGTTGTCCAAAATCGCCTCAGAAATCGATTGGGAACATAAAAAACATCACTTCCCCAGGTCAAAACCCTTAAAAACACGTTTTTCGGTTTTGGCGCGAATTCAAATATTCAAATTTTGGTTCTGACAATTTTCCCACACCCAGCACATTCAGGGGAATCGAATGAGCTATCACACGCCCTGATCTGAATGCTGGATATTTCTGGATGATTGACCACATTTGAGCGTTGCCTACATCCGCACGACGCCGCTTAGTATTTAGGGATACCACTAATTTTATTATTATTTATACCACCGACATTGTGTGCATCAGGACTGTGCGAGTTTGGGATTTTCCGATTCGGGTTTCGAGTTTCGAGTTGGAAAAAAAATTTCGAGTTTCGGGTTTCGAGTTGGAAAAAAATTTCGAGTTTCGGGTTGGAGGAATATTTTTCAAAAATTTTTCACCAAATTTGGGTGTTTTTCAAAATTTTTCCCAAATCACCTAAGTTTGCTGTTTCTGCCCAAAAATGGGTCCAATTTTCAATTTTTTGGTAAAATATGGCAAAATTAATTTTTTTTCATGAAATTGTTCAATTTTACTACTTTTTCCTAATGTGAAAATAATAGGAATTAAAAAAGAATGGCAGGCGAAAATTTTTCAATTTTTGGAGATTTTCATATAAAAACTTCCAATTTTCGCCTTTTTTGCTCAAAATCAGTACTTTTTGTTACTAAAACCGGCAATCACCGTGGAAAAAGAATGGATGAAAAATGAATAAACAGCGCCGCAGGCGAAAATTTTTCAACTTTTGCCAATATTATATAAAAATTTGAACTGTTTTAAAAATATGTGAAGGAGAAATGGTGCTGAAATAGTGCTAATCAATAGGAGGCCGCTCAATGAAAAGTTTCGATGAAAAGATCTCGCTGGCAATGGAGCTGATGAAACACCGCAAGTTCTCTGACGACATAATCGGGCAGCTATGTCTCGCTGCGCGATTCGATCCGCAGGTAATGTTGTTTGATGCCATAGAAATTCTTGACCAAGTTTTATAGGGCGATAATGAAGATAAGCAAAGCAAGATCGAGTGCCTACGCAAGCTTAGAAAGTCTGCTGGGTGTGGAACAAAGTAAGAACAATATTGTTGCCATTGTTTTGTAGTGTACAAATTGCAATAAATATTTTTGGATATGTATTGTAAACATTTGAATTACGAGTTGAATAAAACATTTCCGTAATTCGCGATAAGTTCTGGTCCAGCATTTGCGAGTTGTCCTTCGAAAACAAAGTTCTTATTGATCACTGCTATTTCCATGTGAATTAAATCGCAAATTTGACTCATTTAAAATATTTTATTTCAACAATTGGTAGCTTTAATTATAAACTGAAACAAAAAAGTTTAATCTCAATGCAAGGGCTTTTGAGTCTGACTTTTTTGTCGTTGATTTGGATAGATATCCCAAACCAGTTCAATTTGCTGCCCGAATTGATCGCGAATTTGAACCAAGTCATCGCTCGAGAGCCTTTTTTCGTCCAAACGAAAAAAAGGCTAATCTAATTGCAATCATCAAAAGTCTATTTTTGATGATTGCAATTAGGAAAAACTGTAAATGAGTCATGAGTTAAATCACTGAAAATTTTTATGATGAAACATTAAGCTTCAAATATAAATTTTATTACATTTACTCTCAAAAGTGATCACAAAATAAAATAAATAAGAAGGTATTAAATTTGTAAATAAAAAGTTTCTGATAAATCATTAATAACTATTCTGCATTGGAGAATTTTCTGAAGAATGTCGCAGCTCGAGACGCACTTTGTAAGGCTTTGTGTATACTGCAAACCCTGGTACCTTCTCTGAAGTCGGCGGATTCAGCGGATCAACAGCGCGGAACTAAAAAGGAATTATCAGTTAAAACTGAGCATTCATTTGAATTTAAAACTGAATATTGAATTGCGATTTTTTATATATTGCAACGAGAGTGTTTTACCTTGAAGGTATGGAAGAAATTGGCAATGAAGAGAAATAATTCCATCCTGGCGAGGCTCTCTCCTACACAGATTCGTTTTCCGGTGGAAAATGGGATGAGTTCTTCGACTTTCAATAATTGACCGTTTTTGTCGATGAAACGCTCCGGCTTGAATCGATTTGGCTCGGGGAATATCTGAAAATATTTATTTAACCCTTCTGGGCGCATAGACCTATGCATAGACAAGGAAAAATTGATGTGGAAGAATGTTTGCAATTGAAAACCTATTACATAAAAAGAAAATCTCCCTATCTTCGAAAGGGCCCGATGGATTAAATGGCTCTTGAGAAACGGCTCTCTCCAAAAACCCTAGACTTGCTACGTATTTAAAGACCACATGTTCACCGATTCCGAGGTTGATTCGAGGTTTAAAGGACAGACCTGAGCTAGAATCGAAGTTGGCACAGCAAAAGAGACGTTGTCAGCAAAAGAGGCGTCACAAAATTCGCGCGCGAATTCAAATGGACGGTAGCTATAAACTATCGCATTGTAAAAACTGCTGTTCATTTCTAATTATTTATTGGGCCGAAAGAAAATAAACTGTAAAAATCCTTATAGCAAGCTAGCGCAATAATTCCTCCGTCTGTAACGTTACAGACGGAGGAACTATTAGCGGTCAGAAAAACGTGACTAAAATTTTTGAATACTGGAAGTTATCTTACCTTGCCCCATAAATAGTGCGAGCCACCGCAGGTGGCCAGCCAGTCCTGTGGCCGGGCGCGGAGCGCCCCGCCTTCCCCCTTGGAATGTGAGGGAGCTTAGAACATTTTGTCTACATGCATATTACATGTATCTGAATAGCTCGCTACGCTGCAAAGACAAAAACGCAACAGTTTGCTCGCTGACAATAAACAGAGGAATTGGGTAATTAAACCGGCAGACACAGACATTCTCTGCGCTCTGACATGTTGCGTTGTCTTTTCGTTATACCGCACACTAGCCTGCTTTTGATCTCCTCTCACCATATAAGGCCGAGCCTGGGTTTTAACCAAAAAATACCCAATTCAAATTACCGCTCTTTTAGTGACATGTTTACGCTTTGCAAATTGCTGGCGTACAAAAAACGCGGCCAGTTTTTCACATACAGATAATATAGGTATGCATGTGGACAAATGTTTAAGAGAGACCCAAATTGTCCAACCATCCCTTTCGACTAGTGTTTGTTTATCCTCTATGGAATCATACTATAAAGTTGTCGCATTGTATTTACTTATGATAAATCCTTCTCTTCTTCAAAGTATTTATTACCTGAATAATATCGATCCGTCGTTAACTTTCCCGTTAGATGCTTGTTTCGCTCTCAAGTAAGCGCCGACAAACGGCACTGCTACCTTAGTATCAGCCAAGCCCTCCACTTCAAACTTCTTTGTGTACTCACGTATTTGCGTCCTTAGGAATTCATGGATTTCCTGCTCGAGATCGTAAAGATGTTTGAATGCTTTCTAAAAAACTGGCCAACGGATAAATGTTTTTCACTTACAACTTCTTTAACTTACCGAGAAAATCGGGAATCTTCGCAAAGCAGAAAACATCGCGACAGTAGCTGAAGCAGGTCTTGCGATTGCTTTCTGCATCTCATCCATAATCTCCTTCAAAGTGGCAAATTCTTCCTCATGCTCCTCAAAATTAAGCTTATAAGCTTGATATAGGTTTCAAATTATTAAATTCTTCTTATTATGCTTATTATAAAAGTGTAAAACTCCCGCTCTTTTTAGGAAAGATTTATGATAGGAGAAAAAATAACATGTTGATCTCCAGGTGACAGAAGGGTTATGAGACATTTGAGAGTCTCCGTTTGAGAGTCGGACGTTTGAGAGTCTGAAAAGAAATCACAAAAAAAGAGAAAAAGTGAGATAGGACATACATACCCAACCAGCCCAAATATGGCATATCGAGATCTAGCGCAGGAAGGCATCTCGCGCGGGGTTCCCAAGGGCAAAGTTGCTTTATAAGGATACGCCAACCAACTTGCCTTTTGGACCCCCTGCGCGAGATGCCCAAATATGGGAGATCCACATACGTGCCAAACTCTCAAACTCCCAAAAATGTCAATTATTCAAACGGCGACTTTCAAAAGTATGTGTACCGCCAGAAGCTAATTTTTTAAGAACCCATTCTGTAAAATTTTTAATTTACCGCTGAGAATCTGTAGCCAAATAATAGTTGGTTAATAACCGAGCCAACAGCCAATTCGACTCGTTTGACGATGTCGTGTTCTTTGATCCCTGCTGCTATCTCTTGTTTTAATGTGTCGATCACATGATTGCATTCTAACAAAATCTAAACTGTCAAAATTATATAAACTACACCAAATTTTTTAATCGGTTAAATTTTAGCATTGATTCCGGAAAAGAGCAAAATTTAAAGCAATTTCGGTTTAATTCAATTTCTTTTAAAAGCTTGCACCAACAATATTTTGTTGCAAATTCAGCAATAAGATGTATGGTATGCGCCGTTATTGTAAACTTACTTTTGACTCCATTTCGGGCTTTCCCATTCCGATTTCTCGAAGAGCTCGGATAGCAAAACGTCGATTTTCACGCCATTCTTCTCCTTCTATCATTCCAACGCCATTTAGACTTCCGCCTGTAATAATAATTGTTATAGGACTTAAGATTGCACGCTGTAAATTGCACACAATAAAAATTGTTGGACAATTTGTGTTTAACGGCGTAGCGAAGTTCTATAGGAGAGCCTCCAGTTATAAAATAATAATAATAATAAAATAATAAGACTGCCTGTTTCAAAGATTTAAAACGAATACACAATTATTACCTCGAAGCAGCGTTGAATGTTCTGTGAAAAAATTTCGTCCAGCGTAACTGTCACCGTCCTGGATAAAAGTCTCTTTGATTGTCTTGTAGTCTGTGATGGCAACAATCGGCTGCTCTGCCATCCAATAAGTATACACTGGACCATATTGTTTTTGCCATTGAATAAAAGCGTCGTATCCTGGCTTCAATCTTGTAATCGTGAGAATGTTTCCGAGAATCGGTAGTGGAGTCGGTCCTTCAAAGTACAAAAATTAAAAGTTCAGAAAATTTATTGTTGTGAAATTAGGCTCGTGAAAAATTTCGAATATGTTTCAGGGTCGAAAAATTGATAACGATGAGTTGCGCTTCTATACGCAAAGACGTGTTAGAGCAATCTCAGTTGCATTGTACATGCCATTTTTGGTATTAGTTTTTCGTGTATTTGTGGAGGTAACCACACCTCACTTGAGCGGCTAAAGGATGGAGTAGGCACATCGCGTCAAATGAAAAACAATTTCAATGCTAATTACATACGTATTGTACTTAGCATCGAAATATATACCGTTATTTCTCTTGAATAAGCCCCCTCGGCAAAACGCCAAGGTCATTTTCTAGGTTTATAAATTTGCTAAAAATTCTGAATTTGTAAAATGTTGTAGCTAAGGACTTAGGCAACGACATATTTCAAATTCAGAATTTTATAGAAGCTGTGAATTGGCAGGCTTCGCCAATTCGAGCGCCAATTTGAAGGGGACTTATTCAAGAGAAAAACGGTAAAAGCCAAATTAAATTTTGACCGCTCAAAGAATCGAATTAATGAAATCAAAGACATCTCGCCACTTTTGGTGGAAATTCAAAACATATTTATTGGAACAACTGGTCCAATGGTGGATTATGGCTGCATAAGTTTTAAGCTTAATCTTAAGCTATTCAAACTTTAACTTGGCCTTTAACACATAACGTTCTTCATAAAATTACCCAGTTAGGCGAACAATACTGGAGATGAGCGTGATATTGTGTGGGAAATTAGCAACACACTAGTTTTCGTTGTGAGACTAAGTATCACTGCTGTCGACCTTTATCCACTGAGGTGTGGCTAAGAAATTTTTGAGTTTCAATTATTTTTGCTGTCATTTTGCGCGAAATAATTAATATCTTGATTAAAGTCAACTGACGTACCAGGCGGCAAATTTCTCCGTTTCCAGTAAAAATTGTAGAAGATAAGGAAAGACAAAGACAAAAATAAGAGAAGGAGCAACATTTTTATTCCAACAAAGCAACTTTCGTTACAATCGAATTGTCTGGTTATATTTATATCGGCGGCGTTTGTTTTCTGGAAGATTGACTATCTTTTGGTCCCTATAAGGAAAGTGACCCGCGCTGGGTTATCAGTGCAGCAAAAATGAAGCACAACCTACGTTTTATTATAAATAAATTTTTCTCGCACAAAATTGAATTCTCGCTGAAATGTCACAGGAATGTCGCAGTTCTTAGACACAAACCACGATTCGCCACAAAAGTTTTTAAAGCACTTATTATGTGTAACAAAAATTTATTCGTATGCTTTCAAACCACAGATCATTAACCAAAATGGCCATTTCCACTAAAACGTACCCCCCCCAAAAAAAATCCTGGCTGCGCCCCTGGGTGATTTGTGTCGTCTGGCAAAGACATCAAATTTCTTGAAAATGATTGAGCAATCTTCTTCCCAAGTCCGATTTTCTAGAGGATTCTTAATCCGCGAAATTTGTGGTTTTCGGATGTGAGCTCTTTGACAAAAATAGAAAACCGCGTTTTTTACCCTTCATTTCCCAGTCTTCCAAATTTCATTTTTGGGGGGACAGTAAAATGTATATAAGACTGCAGGTGGCAGTCTTATTTCCTGGCATTACTACAGTTTAACCTCGAGAAGACGACACCCGATAAGGCCAGGTGTCGTCTTATCGAGGTTCGTCTGTATTAGGTTGTTCGACGTCATTTGACACATGGGGATTTTGAATTTAGTTATTTTTGGAATTCTTTCATTTTTGAGACAATACGACGAAATTTCTCCATAGCAATGTTTTGCTGACCGGGCAATTTGGTAAACTGACCTGACCGGTGACCAGACCGGCACCCCGGTCAGGTATACCTGACCTGACCGGGGTCCCGGTCAGGTCTGGTCAGGTCATGTTTAACCTGACCTTCTGCATGACCGGGCCCAAAATTTTCCAAAATCGCTAAAATGGTTAAATTTTGCCTGTTTTTCAAGCATATCGTTGTAATGTTCATCTATTTTAGGTTTTTACACCTAAAATGGACTTTTTCGCAGGTTTTTAGAGCATTTTTGCACAAAGTTGGGAAATTTTTGAAAATTTTTAGAAAATTTTTTGGAAAATATTTGAAAAATTTCTATGGAAAAATTTTTAGAATATATTTGAAATATTTCTGGAAATTTAGAAAAATTTCCTGAAATTTTTTGGGAAATGTGGAAAATTTATGAATTTTTTTGAAATGGATATTAGTGCCATCCAAGAGCGAACATTGTCTCGGCTTTAGAGCGAATTTTTTCCGTCTTATGTCATAAATATTTTTTATCATTCTCCGTCAAATTTCGTTCAAAATTTTGACTTTTGCAGAAGACATTCTCAATTTATGACCATTTAATTGTGTTTTTATAACAAAGTATGTTGTTCAATCTGGAGAATTCGTATACTCCAATCTAGAGGTAGGCCGAACCGTTTTACGGATATATCGGTCGAACCGATATTTTCATAAAATTGAAGATATTACCGATATTACCGGCGATATATCGGTATCGGCCGACCTCAACTCCAATCCACTTTTGTAATCCATGAAGAAAGCTAGGGAATAAAGGCGCTAGGGCACAGATAAAGTATGAATGAATTTTAATAAACTATACAGAAATATAGTGGGGTCTGGGGGCGATAGCCCCCAGATGGAGAAGAAAATTTGAGAATTGGGTCAACTTTCATTGAAAATTTTAAACATTCGCCGAAAGTTTCGCAAAATTTTCGCCGGCCACGCCCTATCGGACGCGGCCGCCTCCGTTTTTAAGGGTTTTCGGTCAGATGACCGGTCATCTGACCGGCTCACGCCGGTCACCTGACCTCTGACCTGACCGGACACCTCCGGTCAGGTCAGCATGACCTGACCGGCACCCCCGGTCAGGTCAGGTCTGGTCAGGTCAGGAGGTCAGGTCAGTTTAAACCCGGTCAGCAAAACACTGCTCCATAGTAAATCGACCCCGCTGAGTCCGAATCCGGGGTCAGATTTGAACTTTGATCTTTGATTTTTGAACTTTTCCCTTTAAAATATGGATTTTTCAGGATTTAAAGGGAACAGTTCAAAAACCGTTCCGTCATATTGAGTCGAAATGCCTTGAAAAGCCCGCGAACACTAATTATAACCATGGTGGGGAAATTCGGCAAAATCAAAGGAAGGCTTAGCCGAGGTTTGCCGAGGGTCATTCCGCTTGGGACCAACCTCTGTTTAAACAATATTTTACAAATACCAGGATTTTAACGAAAAGCGAAAAAATCTGATTGTACCGATGGATAGAGCTTAAAAAGTTGGTATATAATGGCATGATCAGATTTTGCATTTAGTTGGGAAAATTTCGAGAAATATTTAGAAGAATATTTGCATAGTAAAACTAGTTGAAAATTTTAACTTCAATTTTTCTCGAAATTTTCCCAACTAAATGCAAAATCTGATCACGCCACTATATACCAACTTTTTAAGCTCACTACACTTTAAGTACATACACTCCACTTCCCTGTTTGCGGCCAGACAGCGTCGTCGCCAGCCGATGACGACAATGCAATCCTTTGATAATTTATACGTAACAACAAATCCAGAACAGCTGACACCGCCGGCGATTGAGAAAACAAAGGTGAGAATACGTTGCAAAAACTGTCAAAAATCCAACACAGCTGTCGGTTAGCGATTAGCGCCGGTGGCGATTAAAACGTCGTCTCATAAGAATTTGAAAAACTTGAACTTTAAATCACTTAAATGGCTGCATATCCAGAGTGAATTCTTCAATTCTGAAAATTTTATTGTGAAGTTCTATATCATGCTAGAGTCATTTTTAAACATTTTATATGGAAATTTCTATAGGAAATTTCCCCTGAAACACGCATCCCTTTTAAGTCAATATAACGGTTATTTGCTCATATGATAGATCTCGATAAAAGGAATCTAATGAACCAATTTGTATAGATTATTCTAGAAATATCTGGCATCTCGAAACTCGCATTTGAGTCGTCTTCGAATTGACCCGGCTCCAAAAATTGCGTAACTTGGCCTTAACTTTTTTATTTGTGGCCACCAAACAAAAGGTTCAAAAATTTTTGTATAGTAAACTTTTTGTTCCGTTTTTTCTCGGATGTGGGAAATCGCAATTTTCAAAGTCAAATTGAGACTATTGCATGCAGAAAACGCTGTTCAATGATGTCTTTATGCTTCTATTTATAGACAAATATTTACAAAATTTTACGCGAGAACAATGAAATTTGAGTGATTATCCGAGAAAACCCGCATTTGTTGAGAGGTGAGTGGGTTGGAGAATTCCGCTATCAAATTGGGGCACGTTCTCGACTCTGACGCATTGTTGTTCCATATCTGAGGCTGGCAAATGCACGAGAAGCCGAACGAGTGCGGCTCTTGGAGTTGTGTGAAGCGCTGAAAACGAAAAATTTACAAAATTTATATTAAAAAATTTTTCAGTTTTTTCGATTCCGACATTTCATTGGATTTATTGTTTTATGAGACCCATTAAAATATTTTTTCGGATTTACCAAATTGGGCTTCGAATACAAAATTTGGCTTTTCGCTATCTTTCATTGCTAGTTCAAAAAGCAAAGGCTTTTTAGGTAGCCTGATATTAAAAAACAGTGATGTCAAATCTATCAAAACCTATAGTATAGTTTTTCATAGATATCGATATTACTGTTTGAACCTGTTACAAAATCCAATCCCACCTCTCTCAACGCCTCCAGCACATCGCTGCAATAGTCCACCGAGGGCCTTCTGTGGGAGAAGAGGGACACCTGTCGCATCGGCTGGGTGGAGTCGCTATCCGCGGGTTGATGAAAGAGAAACTCGGCCACCGCCTCGGCACTCGGCCTCACGCGCACATTTTCCTCCACTTCTTCGAGAATCTCGAACTCGGTCTCCTCCAAAATGTGTGAGTGTTCGGTGATTTTCACCGCCGACAAGTTCGAGAATTTGCCCGCCAACATCGAGTTGACGGTGGCGACAGCGCCTTTGGCGTCCTCTTTGTCCATCTTGGAAGTAGTGAAGTTGAGGCTGATCGAGCGGCAAGAAAGCATTGTTGCTGAAATAGGGGAAGTTGGGGCTGAAAATTGTTATTTGAGTGCTTTGAAAGAAACATTTCAATCACAAATCAAAGCATTGCCGCTATTAATTTTAGGGAAATTGGGGCAGAGAAGGGCCGAGTACTTTACGGTTAACTTCTAGAATAATTTTTCTGGAACATTCTAGAATATTCTGGATTGTTCTGGAATGTTCTATATCAACCGTGAAAATCTAACATTCCAGAACAATCTAGAATGTTCTCGAAACTTCTAGAATGCCATACCACATATAACATTGGGTTTGTAAAGACAGATAACCGTGGAGTACCTGTGAATTGAAAGCAAATTAATGAAAATTTTCTCAAAAAATAATTAAGGAAGAGAATAGAAAACGGAAAATCAAAACATAAAATCACTTTTTCCGGAATTTTATCCCAAAACCTCGTCTTTCATAAAAATTGGCCAACAAGCTCGGCCTACATCTCAAACTTTGTGTCGGAAGCACTCTTCTTTTATATGTCTTGTGAAGGCCAGACGTTCCCTCCTAGACTACCCTCAAAGAACGCCTCCAGGTGACGCCCAGGTACTTAAACCAGAGAACCGATCGTCTGTTCTCAACCATTTGTCTTTTTACTCTTGAGGACTCCCCGGCCCCGACTTGCTACCTTCCAATAAAATGCACGTGAAAATCAACGGCTTTATTGGAAATGAAGCGACGTTTAAATCGCCGCCAGCACTGATCGTTAGCCGACAGCTGTGTCGGATTTTGACAGATTTTTGCATTCCTTGTTTCGAGATCTGTCATATGAGCAAGAAAGGTTCTACTGATTTAGCAGAGCTGGGGTGCGGTTTCCTACAGAAATTTTCAAAATATTTAAAAACATTAATTCTAGAATAGTATAGAATTTCAAAATAAATTTTCAGAAATTTTTTAAGCCTCTAGAAAATTGAAGAATTCACTCTGGATATTCAGCCATTTAAGTGATTTAAAGTTCAAGTTTTTCAAATTTTTATGAGACGACGTTTTAATCGCCACCGGCACTAATCGCTAACCGACAGCTGTGTTGGATTTTTGACAGTTTTTGCAACGGATTCTCACCTTTGTTTTCTCAATCGCCGCGGTGTCAGCTGTTCTGGATTTGTTGTTACGTATAAATTAACAAAGGATTGCATTGTCGTCATCGGCTGACGACGAGGCTGTCTGGAAGAAAACAGGGAAGTTGAGTGTATGTACAATAAGGAAAAACATCGAGAAAAAATGAATCAACACTTTTAGTAAAACCTTTCTTTAAATTAAAAAACTTTAGTAATAAGTACCGGTTCTTTTGGCATATGGGGGGAGGCGGAAATTTCAGACATTTTTTATAGCAAAAAAAAATAGGGAGACCCTATTGATTTTTTTTGAAAAAATTTTCAGGAAAATAATTTTTCATACCACAGGGTCCCCCCTATGGTATTTTGCCAAAAAAAATATTTTTAAAAAATTTTCTGCCAAAAATTCCATGGGGGAACCCTATTGATTTTTTCACAAATGTATTTTAAAAATACATCTAAGTCAATAGGGTCCCCATATTGATTTTTTGCTATATAAAAAATGTCTGAAATCCCCTCACACCCCCGATAACCATCCCCCCGATATGCCAAAAGAACCTAAGTACCCAAATTTTGGCCAATTTTTGACCAAAATTTGCATAAAAAGCCAAAAATTTTACAAAAATACAGTTTAGAAACCCAAATTTGTGTCAAAAGTATGGCTATCCGCACGAACAACAAAACGTTGCGTCAAATTTGAGCCAGACAAAAATTCAACAATTGATTTACTTGATATGAGCACAAATATCAGTAAATTGCGGAATAATGCGTGTCAAATCAATTCCAGCTGTGCTTTTTCTAATTCCTCAGAACTGTTACTTTTGAGCCTTATTCTTATTATGAATTTTGCCGAATTCCAAATTTTTTAGAATTTCGGTCAGCTTGATTTCCTGCACAGCTTCCATTTCATAAAGCTTTTCTTCGAGATCTGTGATATCTGTGCCTTTTGGTAAACTTTCCATGTACTCTGTGGCCTGCTTGAGGGCTTTCTCGGCAATTGTGTTTAAGAGCAGTTCTTCATTTAGTGACTTGTAATTCTTGAATTTCTGCCCCATTTTGGACATAGCTTCGTTTACATGGCCCCGATGGTCCGTGGTCGGATAGACCAATTTGCCTGCCAACTCAGCCATTTGCTGCGGCTTAAATTCCGTTACGGCCAAAAGTTCAGCGGCAGCTTTGGAATACTCAGACTTCTCTGCAATAACACAGATATACTTTACTAATTTCTAATTTGATATTAGCTACTTACCTTCTGGCGTTAAGGTGCCATCAATTGGTTCCATCACAGCTGCGAGCAAGACAAATACAAATGTATTGAATAAAGGCATTTTAGATTTTGAATATTTTTTGCTAAAATTCGTATATAATACTTTTATAATAAGAAAAATGGCCTAAAATTTGAAGGATTCAATTCAGAGGTTCAATATATTTTTTGAATTAAAAAAGCATCAATCTGTGATTTCAGCTTTTCTTTTTCTCAAATTGAAATACAGAGCAATCAAATATTTTAACAAGCAAATTTTTTTAATTACTCATTATCCAATGAAAGGAAATTGTAATGATGAGAATGTAAAACAACGATCGACGAATACATTTTTACACATTTTGAGATGTCAGTTAGCACGTGAAAAAACTCTTATAAGCAAGTGTATATCCAAATTGAAATGACATTGAGATACCTTTAGGCACTGTATTTATGACGGTCAATTTTCGCGTATGCTAATATTTGCCTATACGTTTTTACGTGAACCTGTTTTCCTTTACAAATATCATGAGAATTTTATCTGTCAATATCGTGGCAAACGGAAATGCTATCAGACTTGAGAATAAATTTTGCATCAAAAATCTCTCAAATCAAGATCTGAGATGCGAGAGTACCCTCATGACTCGATTTATTGACCAAAGTTCATTTTCAAGAATTGCGTCTATTTGAAATTCCACGTAGAGGTGATATTGCCCAACAAAATCTTGTATTTGCCTGTTTGGTCGTCCGAACATAGTATATTCAAGATCTGAGCAAAGTCGGTCCGACGGAAGGTTAAAGCAAAATGAAGTTAGTTTGGAAAGTTGGTAAGTACACACAGAAATATACACAGGTATATATCTCTCTCTGTTTGCCGCTAGATTGCCTTGTGATCTCGAATTTTTTAAAGTAAAAGTTTTAACTTCACAGCACTCGGTGTATCTTTACTAACGGCCCATCTGGCTGGTATCCTCACGTACAAAAATTTCACGTATTTACCAGCACCATTGCAGGCCGAATCACTCGTTCGACCAATATCTTCATATCTATCGATACCACCTCCAAGACTCTCGAACGCATATATCTTTCATGTGCATGAATGTCACAGCTATACAGGTAGCAAAGTACGTGTACATTGCTAAAAACTTCCAAAAACTCGATAATTTAAGCACCGTTTTCTAAAATTGTATGAATGTGACAGCTATTTCTGGATTTTCCTCGCAATTTTCCTCAATTTTGGAATTCCAAAATGGACTAGAGTTAGTTTTCACGAATGAGTGCACTGACCTTAGCCCCCAATGCCCGTGCACTTATTCGTGAAAACTAACTATGCATTTTTGAAAATGACATTTTTTCGAAATTGACTTAACTCATACAACCTTATAAAATAGATAAAGCCATTTGTAGTTTAGTTTATGCGACAATTCAAAAGAAATTTTTGTAGAAGAATATCCTGCGAGGCTAAATTTCATATACATAATTTCTAACATATAAATAGAAGTACTGGACTAATTTTTTGACTCACTTGTTTTGAAATTCCGAATGTCACATAATCTTAGGAATATCAACTATAAGGTTACATTACTATAACAATACATTTTTCAAACTTTTGCTTAATGGCCGTCTTAAAGTGCATTTGATCAATTGTTCAAGTTCATTTGTAAATTACATTATGTGTCAATATATTTTGTTTATTTTTGTTCACAAAAATCCGTTATAATCCATTTATCCCCCAGCGATGGTTATTTCTACGTTTACGATGACATAAGCGCTCGACACAATTTTTATCACACGTTCTCTATCAGAATCGTTCCAATCATTCCAAAGAGTCGCGTGTCCGCGCTGCCACAAAGCATTATATCAATACAAAGAAATGTCACAGGGAACCCCGAAAAAGGACACAAAAGAAACCGCTAATTTACGACGTGACACTTTCATTGTCACGTTTTCCATAGAAAAATGTTCGGGAATGTAAAATATGGGCCACGTTGGGCTTCGCTCACAATGCGGCTAAAAAACGTCTACGATGTGGGAATGTTCTTTGTTGTCTCGTTGGAAGTCAAACATTGGTTTGACGGCCTGAATTCAAGAACAAAACACGAAGACAATCGGTAAACATTTTGGGCAAAATGCCAAATTTTAGGATTCGATAATATTGAAGCTCGAAACAGAGCGAACATTGACGATCCAAGAATCTTTCCAAGAAATTCCTCAGATCTAATTTATCTTTTTATATGTTGTCAAGTTTGGACTGTTTAGTCCAAGCTGAAAATCAGTCTATTCAGACACGGACTAGACCGGTCCGATTTTACAATCAAAGGCAAATGTTGAAAATTGCCTGGTCCTGACATGAAAATACAAAATTCATAGCAGTTGATTCCGAGTTGGTCCAGATTGGATGTTCCAGGCCGCTATCTAGCCCGTAGCGGATCCGGGTCCAAACCCTGTTCCGTTTGGACCGCCGTTTCAATTTGCACGGCTTATCCGTTTAAATTTTGGACTACAACATACAGAACAGTAGATTTTGTAAAATTTCAGACCATCATCCTGACATTAAAAAAATTAGCATTCTGTTTTCAATTCTTTAGAGAGATGACAAATATTTTCTGGATATGGTATTCCGGAAACTGCTGGAGAAGATAAATTTTACACATCCAATGAAAAATTGTAATTAAGCGCAAAAATTACCCTTGGTGGAGGATTATTAGGAAAAGTTCCAGTTTTGAAAATTTTGAATGTTTATCTTTTTTCAAATTTTCTACAAAAATAAGTCATGTTGTTCACAGAACAGCCATTTGTTTAGTCAGACTTTTTAGTGTCACAGTACAAAAATGTTACAGAAAATATCTAGATTTAACTCCAACTCAAATATGCCATAGGCGGCACTTTTGGAAAAGTGATCTTTTGTAGGTATTTTAGAATTTGTTCCAATTTTAGTGGTTTTCTAAATCTTGAATCTGTCATTTTCCGGAAATCTCGAATTTGATTATTTGGCCACTTCTCAATGGTTCTAGAAGGAAGTAGAAAAAAGCCATGCGACAAGCGACGACAATGTGACTCCATTTGATTGGAAAAGGATGTGTGGGTGATGGATAGACAAAAGGTCGTATGTGTAGGTGTGTCGCATTCTAACTGTCTACTCTTTACCTGTGTGTCTTCTCCTGCGGTCTTTGTCCAAAGTCATTAGGTTTCGGCTCCATGATGTATGGGGTGTTTGTTGATGTCGAGATGGACTTTGTGCGGTGTTAGAAAAAATGATATAGGAACGAACATCGAACCAAAATAGGAACAAGACGATCCTTGTCAACGATTTTGTCAATCAAAGGAACGTTATCTATCCCGCCGAGAATGTTTATCCCAAAAAAATGCCGGAGGAAACCCCGAAAAAGTAACTTTAAAACCGAAAAAGAGACTTTAACCAAAAAAAGCGTTAATTTACGACGCGATCATTGTCACCGTTTTCTAAATAACAGTCTGAGGTTGGAAAAGGTCAAAGTGCAGTCGATAGTTGATTGAACTGTACGTTCTGAAGGTATCTGGGGACGAAAAGTGACGATTTTCACCTATGGAGTGAGAAGGACTGTTTTCAGAGCCCAAAATCGAAGATCGTGCATGGCTTGCTATGACCGACACTGAACTTTGATCCCTAAAGGTGCTCATGTTGTGGTGCAAAGTGAAATCTGATCAAAGTGACGTGGGTGGCCGATTTTCAACCCATGGCCAAAGTTCGAACACTCCCTGGACCCCAGTTCGGAAACCAGAAACGGTTCATTATCTGCCCCGAGTTCGGTATCGGTTTGGGCAGAATTTTTGACCGAGCCTGTTTCGTGCTACCTAGCTCGTAACGGATATAGACTGGAATCCGGTGAGGTGTGCTTTTTCATTTTGGACAATACTTGTATTTTGCTTGGCTATACAGAGAGAACGTAGAAAGACAGACAGTCAGAAGACACATGCTATTCCTTTATTTGCAAATTTTTCGATGATTTTATTATTTTAATTGAAAAAATGCTCAAATCAATATTCTTGGCTAGGATAGACTTTGATTTCTAACCTTTTGCTTTTACCTTTAATTCGGTTATAAAGCCACTTGACAAAATTCAGCAAATTGAGGTCAAATTTTTGAGCTGGAAAATTTTATCGACAATAAATCGGGATTCCCCAGAATCGTTTATCAAAAGTGACCTTCAAATTCGAGAGTCTCGACTTCGTCTCATTTCTCATTGAAATCCTCCCTCTCTTTTCCGGGGAATCCCAAAAAAGTCTCTTCAAAAGCCGTTCTCATTTCCTTAAACTAAATGCCAGCGGGCGCGTCTCTGAAGGTGACCTACAAAAGGTATCAAGAGCAGACATACGAAGAACACTCAACTTCTATATTTGGAACGAGAACATGAGATGGGAAGGCAAGAATGGGAACACATGGCTGTGTGATAATCACTCACCGTCACAGATTATCCGTTATCCACTCTTGAATAGAGTGACTGTTACCGTTATCCCTTTTGCGACACGAGAATTGACGGAAATAATCGTCGGCGCATGTCACCCAAAAGAGTAACACAAAATAATGTCATTCAAAGGAAGAATGCGACTTTTAGTTTGCTTTAAAAGTGATGGCAATCTGCAGAGAAATTTTCTGGAGGTTCAGTTTTCAAATTTTTCACTTTTAAGCTCCACTATACTTATTCCCATGAAATATTTGAAGTATCCGGGATTTTAAACGGTTATTGTCGAAAATGCCCAAGTAGACGACGGAACCGCTACTTTACACAGGAGTAATTTCTTTGACAGGTTTACATATACTGCAATTACAACGGTGCATTTTTATTATTTGATTAGCGTTTTAAACGCAAAAAAGTAAATACTAAGGATTAAAAGACAATTTTTAAATCTTACCATCCATATGGAACAATTCTCGTCCATAAGGAACAATTGCCCGCTTAAAAGTTGATCAAACATTGGCATTGTGTTAGACTAGTTTCTAAGGCCTTTAGTTAATTTTAGCTTGGCCCATAGCCAAAAGCGATTCCTAAGGTTCAAGTAATTTAATTCCACAAGTATTTTTTCCATCGACGCCCTCATCCGTCCGCCTCAGTATGATAAAAATTCCGAGGTAGGAAACGGTTTTTGCGGTCTACAAGTCTCATCTAGTTACCCTTTCTGTGGAAATTTACCCATTTCACAGACCTTATTGTGGTTATTCCACGGGAGAAATGACCAAAAGAAAAAAAAGTCGTCCATGTGAAGTGACCAGCGGTCTATTCCCCGAAAATGTATTCTAAACCCTTGAGTCTCCGGATGTCTCGGATTCCCCGTGTGAGCTTCTGTTGCATGTAGCTACTCTAGCATCCTGATAGTCCTGTGACAATTCCGGCAAATCCTTGAATCCAATTCCAATAACGAACGTTGACAGGTGTGTTTTGCTCTGTCTATTTTTGGACATCGTTTCCCATTGTCATACCTGATCATTTACAATTTTCGTGCATTATTTAGTTTCCTTTTTCTATGTTTATCGTCTAACCAATAGTCTTATGTTTGTTTAGTTTATGTTTGTAAACACCGCCGGCGTTCCTTTTGCTCTATTAAGAGCGCGCGACAAAGGAAAGATAGAAAACGGTTCTTTGCAATTGGACATAAATATTCCCGGTACATTAATAGCCATATTTGGACAATGTACTTTAATCACGAGCAGTTTAGTTGACCAAACATCTAGTAAAGAGGTTGCAGGCTGATAGAATGGCTCTTGATTCTTAAGGTACTCTTGATCCTTGATACAGCATGACTCTCGAGAAGGTATTTGACCTGTGAAATACTTCCAGAAAGTTATCGAGTATTGCAAACATCCTAGACAGGACATTCTAGAAAAATGTTTCATGAACTGTAAAGGAGTTTTTCCGGAGGCCTAAGTGTCAAGAGTGGTCATAATCTACAGTAGACTAGAGAATAGCCCGTTTTAAATCAGCTAGGTAGAGAAAGAGAAATAGTAGGTAAAAATGAGAGGTTAGAGATATTTTATGCCTGGAAAACGAAAATTAATAAACAGTTCAAGCTAAAATTATCCGACTTCTGAAGGAGTGATTGCCTCCGGGCTTATTTCCGAGATTCTAAGGCATTTCCACACCTCTAAGCTATGCGCGTCAAAAAATAGATCAGATTACCCGGATCAGGCTTGGATCCATCAGGCATGGATCATCATACCTAAAAGAACCCTCCAGAATTTCAAAGAAATCCAAAGAACAAAAAGTTTTGTTTACATTACAAAAAGCGACATTGTAAACGTTTCAATAAAAGTTGTCTCTGCAACTATTTTTGTAGCGTGGTTGAAAACAGTAAATATTATCGAAGGTAAATAACATCATCTTTTCTTCGCCGCTGGCTAGCCGCCATCGAAATGATCATCAGCCAAAAGATCAGCTGCTCTTTGCTCAGCTGTCTGCCCAAAAAATGTCTTCCTTCTGGACTCCTCTAGAACAATTGATGAGTAATTTCGCGCAAAAACAATCGAGAATGAGAAAAAATGATGTGATATCACACTATTCTGTCTTAGAGAGACTCCACAGCTCGTAAGAAACTTGTGCTCGTAGGAGACCTCGTGCTAATTCTCGGATCACTGTCGAATCGCATCAGATCGTGGTCATCACAGACACACACACGTGACTTGAAAAGGCGCGTGGCCGCTGGCAAGGGAACCAACAAGGCGGCCCTAGGCAGAAAAAAACGTTAGGAGCGGCGGGGCAGCACCTTGATCGTTAATCGGTTTGTGTTCTATTGTAAACCTTCGAGAGTCTCGTCAGCCACAAAGAGTGTGATTTACAATAGAACATAAATAAAGTTGAAGGTGGGCCATTATTGTGATTCGGAAATAGGCGGGAATGGACTCTATATAAGGAGCGCCTAGCTTGGCCTTTAAACATTGTTCTGTTGGATCGAGACTATTGAGTTGAGACTTTTGAGTCGAGATCGCCTGTGGATCGCCTCAGGTGATTTTGAATGGGTCCGTATTCGGTATTAGTTTTTGTTTATGTTTACAGGTCGGAATTGGGTTGGTTATTATTGTCATGATTACTATTATTCTCTTATAACTTGTAAGATCCCGAACCGAAACCGTCTGAGTTGCATCATCGCCTAAGGCATAACCCAATGGCTATAGCATATACTTCAATACTCGTGACAGTGGAGTTAAATTTTGTCATCTTCAATTGTTCTCCATGACCTGAATCGTTATAAATAGTCTTCTAGATCTTCTAGAACAATTTTCTAGAATCTGCTAGAATATTTAATAAGCTTACTGGGGGATCCATGATTCCATATCAATGATCCACATTCCGGAGTGTTCTAAAACATTTTAGATGGAATCCCATATATGGAATCTATCTGGCAATCATCCAAAAACTAGTCAAAAATGCTCATAACAAGACGAGGGAAAAATTTCCGTTCATATGTCACTGCTCTCGAAAAGTAAACTGCCTCTAAAAAACACCATCAAAATGCTTCCCTAAACCCTTTGAGTTGCTTATTTACTTTTCTTCTCAACTTTTTAAGTGGCTAAAATTGTTTAACAGACACAAAAGTGACGGAAAGCGAAAAAGTTGTAATCATTCATTTTCCTCTCGAGATATTTTTCGGCCGTACGTCACTCAATATCAAGACTGAAAATGTGTTTTCACCCCAAAAACATTAATCTCCCCCATATCCGATGAGCTCATGAGCCAGTCTTGATTGAGCCTAGGTCGAGACTCCCGGATGAGTCATTTATCCTCACGTTTTTTCTTCTATTAGTTTTGATTGCGTTAAGTCTTAAGCAAACTAATTTTATCAGACCGCAAAAAAAGAAGAAGGAACGCCGATAACAACTGGCAACCCGCTATAGGTTATTCAAGACTCTTGAACAAAGGGCCATTCTCGTGTTTTAGAAAGCAGCTGTAAAAATTCCTATGCCTCGAAAAAATTTCAATTAACCAAACATTTTTCCAGAAAGTGCCTTTTAAAGCGATAAGGAGGGAATTTTTTGAATGGTTGTTAAATTTTCTGTAAAAATTAGTGTAATTCTGGAAAAATTTGCCCTCAATATCCAGATCGGAAGAATCCAGAAACGAAGGCCCACCAGAAAAAAGTTCAGGTGTTGATTCACCTTTTGATGATCTAGGAATGAGATTTTGAGTTCCCGAGAATAACGTTTTTAGGGATATTAAATCCAAAGATTTCCTGGATTTTTTGGATTATTGTCTAGCGAAAAAAATTTGAAGTCAAAATTCAGAAACGTCAGAAATTGCTTCTTTCTTCTAGATGAAAAAAATTCTATTAGTTCAAGGAGGTCAAATGACCTCAAATGTCGCAGCAGCTTACAAGTGCATGAAACAAGTGCAAAACCCGTACAAGTTTCTAACAAAGACGTATCTGCGCTTTTCTCTCCCGGTTTGCCCTTTGTCTTTTGTGTCCGTTCTTCAGTCTCTCTCTTATTGTGTAACCCGGCGCCCCAGGCGCTTTTGGGGAAATCTGATTTCTGGGAGAATGATTATTGTCAACAATTGTCTCATCATGTAAAAAAACTCATGTGATAGGGTTTTTGTCGCGCTTGCATAATGCCCTTTTAAAGGTGAAAGGTAAACAATACATCGCATTTGCGTTGAAAAAACACAGGAACTTTCTGAGTTGCGGTGAACTTTTGTTCATTTTTTCTCGATTATAAACATATTTTTCTTGCCAAGTTTCATTGAATCGCGAAGTATGTTTTTCGCTGTCTTTTTATGGAATAAAAAAAGGAAAAATTGAAAAATTACTTAAAATTTCAGATAAAATTGCTTACAATTTTTTACCATTTCAACTCAAATTTACGATTTTTCAATCGCAGACAGGTGAAATGAATTAATGACTAATTCGGAGTGACAAGATTAAAGGTCTGAGTTTTGGGGCGGTAATGAATCGCGGTATTGAATCGGCCCCTGATTATTACTCATAAACAGGAACTTTTGTGAGTGATAATCTCAAATTCACCCTCGGTCTTCGTTCTGAGCTACCTTTTTTGTAATCTTGGTTCTCTTTATGTCTGCCATTTTTGATTAAATGATAATAAAAATTTGCTTTTATACAATTTATATGAAAATTTGCGTCGACGAAATCATATCTGATGATTCATTTCTCATCTTATCTCACATCCGAGATTTCAGATATCTCACTTCGACTAGTCTATTATATTCTACAACATGAGTTCTAACGGGTCTCTGAGCGAGGAGGACTTCCGTGAAAGCCCCAAGTCGAACCCTTTCAGTGATTCATCCAATCAAGCACTCGATTTCAATGACTCATCCGCGCAGCTCATAGAGGAGCTTAGAAAGGTCAGCAGGAAGGAGGCACCTCCGAAGATACAAAGTAAGTTTTTATTGAACAGGTACAAAGTAAATTACTTCAAGAAAGGTACTTTTTAAACAATTAGAATGATCTAAACAGTCAAAGATTATGTTTCGCAAAAGATTTGAATGGTCAAAGATGAAAAGTTATGTTTCGACATTTTTGTATAGTCAAAATTTAAAAACTCTATTTAAAAAAGTGACAAATTAAAGTTCCGGAGTCAAGAAAAAATTTTCCTTCAAAAACGGTAATTTCTCAAACACTTGAAATTTTTCTTCTAGAAAAGATCCACATTAGTAGAAATTTTTTCCTCCGAAACATTTCTTGCTCCAACTTTTCGCTCGCTTACCGAATTTTGAGTGCAAAGTTCAAATTCTCGAAGCACACCGAATCAATACCAACACAAATCGATTTCCTTTCCTCGCACAAACTCCAAATCCCAAAACACAAAATTTCCTTTCAATTGTCTCCCAAATTCTGCGCCAATTCACATTTCCCAAAATTGGAAGTTCAAATCAAAATTTCACTCCCAAGCCAATCCTGGCTTAAAATGCTATTCTTCGAGGATTTTTCGCGCCAATTTCTGCCCAAACTCTTGGCCAATAATCCTTATTCCAAACTTTCAGTCGAGCCCACAATCCGGGAACATGAGGCTGTGCCTTCGACCTCTTTCAAAAAGGCCAGCGCGTCGAAAAAGTCCGCCGCTGGACTCCCACTCCCGCCATTCCACGTCACCGACCACTCCAATCGATCGAGCACTGCTGTTGAAATACCCGAGAACGACCTCGGGACCACTCCCAGTCATAATTATCAACGTGTACTCTTGATCGCAGTGGGACTAGTCGGTCTAGCAGCGTTCGTTTTTGCTGCAGTCAGTCTCGTCGGCGGTTTTGGAACCAGGATGCTTAATACAAATTTGCCGGAAGACATTCAGCAAAGGCCTGTGATTGTGTCGGGAAACAACAGATTGCCTCCGGCGTCGGTGGTCGACTTTGCCCACCAGGTAAGGTTATCAAGATTAAAGAAAAAATTGTTAATCTTAAATTTGATCCAGAAAAAGTTAGTGGAATCCAAACTTTGAACATAATTTTGCTTAGTATTAAGAGAAATTTTGGTCTTGCGAAAATTGCGTGCCGGAAAATCGGACGTCTGCGAGCATTTTTGGCGATAACTAGCCTCAGGTGTAAGCTTAAGACTCGAGTAATAGTCCAAAATGAAGCTTGGACTTAGGGCTATATAATAGTAAAAACAGCTTGACTGCACTTAAGTTCAGTCTAAAAACTTAAGCTGAAGCCCAAATTAGCCACGAAAGCTAAGCAATAAAACTATTGTAAAGTTGGTCCTGACACGAATTATGTACACACATTTTATTTATTTTCCTTTTCCAGAAGCAATGGGGCACCCTCAGACCGCACGTCTTCTTCGGATTGAAAGCGAAGCACGTGGAATCGCCGATGGTCGGACTCATTTGGTACAAGCAGCCGGGAAAAGACAAGACCACACCTCTGAAGTTGCAACATTCGTGCTTCCACCGTAAGTTTCTAAAAATTTTATGGTTTTAATGAGCGATCTTCAGGACAAATTTCTTCACTTTCTCATTCTTTAGCGCAAACTTCAAAGCAAAAAGACGTCGTCTACCTGTGGCAGGCGCATGATGGTCACTCCTTTGGCGTCCAGAAGCTTCAGGATGGGAATCTGTCGTTTTCGACCGAATGGTTCAATACTCCAGGCGATTCTTGCCTAGCGAATGTTGCCGTGGATCCGATGGAGAAGAAGGATGAGAGTGAAGAAAATGTTTATGGATTCATTTTGTACTTTGCTGTACCTGTAAGTTTTTTATTCTAGAAGAATTTTTGAGATTGAGCTTTGAGTTTAAGTCGAGATTGATCTAAATTTTTGGTTCCTGGACATTGAAGTCTGTAGTATTAAGAGACGTAAAAAGTACTTATATGGTACTAAATGTTATCATACTCTAGAGATAGTAAAAACTCGATTACTATAGTAATTCCTAGATATAGGATGGGTTACTAGAAACCTATAGGTTCTTATAGAGTGTTTCATTGTCATTGTTAGAAACTGTTTAGAATATTCTAGAAGGGTTTTAAAGGGTTCTAGCAATCAAAGGAATGTGTTACATTATAGGAACAATTATGAAAAAGCTATTTTTTTACTAAATTTTTTTTACGAAATTTTTCAGAAAAATTTTTTTATTTTGCCGTTTTTTTCCCAAAATTTGTTATATTTTGTTGAATTTTATCTTTTAATTTAGTCTGAAGTAACAATGAAGGCTAAAAAAGCAGAATTAAAGTCTAGAATAGGCAAAAAATAGCTACTTTAAAAAAATATTTTTTAAAATATTTTGCGATTTTTTTAAATATTTTAATTAATTAAAACTGGAATTAAAAAAAATATTTTTGGGGTCTTTATTCATAACTGATATGCCAACATTTCCAGACAAACAATAGCGAGAGCGAAATGAAGCCCATCTACAAACTCGATGGAAACAACCTGGCTGTTCTCGACTGGACTTCTTCCATCTTCGGTCAATTGTCGCTCGGAATTTCTGTCAATAACGCCAATCCCGAATCTGACAAGAATGCTATTGAACCTGCCCGATTTTCTTATGTGTTTGCTAGACAGGTATGGGTGACCTTTAACAATTTGAAAATGTTTATCGAGAATCTTTTCAGGATCCTTTCGTCGACATGGTGGCCGTACCTTCGCTCGTGGAATCGTCGCTCGAAAAAACTCCAGATGAGATGTTTGAGCTTAAGGATATTGGCTTGGATTTGGAAAAGCCGAATTTTGCTGCCGTTCATGTTTTGGTCAAGGCTTCAGGTGAGAAGAATTCAGGATTTCCTAGGGCAGAACTGATCCCCTGCCAGGGATAAGAAAAATTTATCCAAATTCCCAGTATTTCTAAATGAATTTTCTTTTCCTGTACAAATTTTGTATATCACAAAAAAAGTTGAACACCTGTAAATTACAGGTGCTCCCACAAACATCGAACTCAGAATCAAAACCAACGGCGAAGAACTTCCGTCCGACTTTTCTTCCGAAATTAAGTCCAGGCGTGCAAACTTCGAGAATGTGTTCGACCAAGGCTTCCCAGTCCACGAGAAAGACCCGAAGCGAAGAGAAGCAGCCATGCAAGCTGTGTCTAACCTGTTGGGCGGAGTCGGATTCTGGCACGGATACACGCCTGTTAGAAACGAGACTGCCCCGGGCGGTGTGGTCGAATATGGACCATTGGATATTATCGCGGCAGCTCCGTCGAGATCTTGGTTCCCGAGAGCGTAAGATTTTTTGTTTTGTTAAGAAATTTTTGATAAATTTGTGATTTTTAGTTTCCTCTGGGACGATGGCTTCCATCAGCTTTTGGTGAGACGCATCAATCCCGAGCTGGCCACACAGATTACGGCGGCGTGGTTGGACACTATGGACGACAACGGATGGATCCCGAGGTTGGCACTTATTTTGGTACTTACCTGTAACAGAATAACGTTTTTTCTTCCAGAGAACAAGCTCTCGACGCCGAAGCTCGCGCACTTATGCCCAAAGATTACAACGCCGAGTCGAATGTTGCGAACCCGCCCATGCTCATTCACCTGACCGGAAAGTTCCTCGACTCCGCCCAAATGGAGGAGGAATGGTTCGTGGAGCGCATTCGCAAGCTGTATCCTCGCCTGAAACAGCTGTACAACTGGCTCAAGACCTCTCAATCCGGCCCCGAGGGCGTGGAAGGAACGATGAGATGGCGAGGCCGGAACGGCACCACAGATCGAGAACTTAACGCCGGAACTTTGCCAAGTGGCTTCGATGATTATCCGAGGGCATCTCATCCAACTGACCAGGTATGCTCGAGAATAGTTTTGAAGACTATTGGTGGAATTTTGCAGTATTGAGGAGCATTAGATTAGCATTTTTCAAATGTTAATCGGATTTTGTGACTAAATGTGCGCCCAAGACTCGATCCCGAATCGAGTTATTGGGCCGCAAGAATCAGTTCAATCATTCAGGAGTACCACCTGGACCTGAGATGCTGGATGGCTCATTCCTCCAATATCATGCACCGATTGGCTCAGTTTGTTCAGGATGAGGAGTGGATCCCGGAGATTGAACAGGTATGAAAAAAATTTGATTCTTTTCTGTTCTGGAGAAAAAAGTGGAAAAATTTTGGTTGATGAATATTTTGGTCTTCGGGATCACCGTTGTGGGTCACCAATCGGGACCAACATTGGGCGGTATTCGATTATTATTTTCGATCAAATATGTGTAAAAAATGGTATCAGCAATTAAAAAATGCATTTTTCTAACTTTTTTTTTATTTAAGGACATGGAAATCTTCAATGATCTCGAATCCCTGGACCGGCTCCACTGGTCAGAAGACGCACAACAGTACAGCGATTACGGTAAGTGTTCTTCTCAAGCCTCACTTTTTTGTATGATAAGTGACAAATTTCAGGATTCCACAGTTTCAATGTCTCGATGGAAAACGAAACATTCCCGGACGGCTCAACTCACCTGGTGCGCAAAGTGCACTCGCCACCCAAAATGACTCTCGTGGACGACGTGAATGGCTATGCTAATCTGTTCCCGCTTTTGCTTCGACTTTTGGATCCGGAGTCGGAAAAGCTCGGCATTCTTCTGAAGAACTTGAACGACACAGAGGTAAGATTGAAGTTTGTTTGACTCTACCAAATAAACAAAAGTTGCACTCTCGACTTTTAAACTTATTCCTCGAGGGCTTTGGAAACGGGAGTTTGTGTCCGCAGGGTATCAGGTCTTAGATATAGTCAAACTCTGAAATTTGGACCATAGGCATATTCTTGGTTCCTTAGATCTGATGCTCTGTGGGTATGAACTCCCCATTTCCGAGCCTTCTAGAGTCAGCTCTTTAGATGCAGCATCTAATTTATTAGATCTAGCATTAGATCCCTATCATGTTCATTTTTGAAATTTGAAAAATTGCTTTTTGCCGAACATGCCATTTTTGGCGTTCTAGAAGAAATCTAACTTCAGAAATATATTCCTCTCATAATTTTGACATACAGTCAGGTACATCAGATTTTACACCTTCATCATAAAAATGAGGTTTTAAGCAAAATATGAATTCTGTGCAAAAATGAACAGATCTGTGCACTTGATAGCTTCCCCTGTAAGCCCTCAGGGCATAAATATGCACTTTAAATTTCTAATCTCAAACCTTAATCCTAATTTTCAGACTTTCTGGACACCGTTCGGCCTTCGCTCTGTCTCCAAGAAATCCCGATACTACATGTCTGTGAACGGTGAGGGCAGTTATCCCTACTGGCGCGGACCCATTTGGATCAACATGAACTACTTTGCTTTGGAGGCATTGTACAAGTACTCAAAGAGCAGCGAAACTTATGGGCAGCTGTGCCGAGAATTGTACGTTTCGCTGAGGGAGAACGTGGTCAGCAACATTGTGAATGTCTACAAACGGACTGGATTCTTCTGGGAGCACTATAACGACAAGACTGGAGACGGAGAAGGCACAAGGTGAGATTTTTTGCACTTTTAACTCGAAGGCGATCAAAAATACTTTAATCGGAGATGTCGATATCTATGAAAAAAACTAGTGTAGTTTGGTAGACTATAGTATAATTTTTTACTGGATATGCTTCTAGAACATTCTAGAAGGGCAGTCTAATGGTTAATTTGAGCCATTACTTATACTTCTAGAATGTTCTTGACTTATAGAACCTGTGGTCAGAAGCAGTCAATATATAGGGAAAAACTATAGTATAGTTTTCCAAACTATATATACCATACTATAGTTTTTTTCATAGATATTGACTATAATTCCAATCTTTCTAACGCCGAGTCTTGGAGGCTTGGGTCAAAATTTCCTGAAATGGGCTTCAGGAAATCGAAGATTTCGTTCAGAACTTGGTTGCAAAAATAGCTAGAAATTTTTTTGCATTTTTGGAACTTTTCACACAAAATTTTCACATAAATTTTTTCACTCATGGGTGAAAAGGTCCTGAATTTTTCCAAAAATGCAGTAAATCACTTATGATAGAACTTTTTCTAACAATACTCTTTTAGGCCTTTCACCGGCTGGACCGCTCTCTATGCCTTGATCGCATCCGAGCAATATGATTGATCTTCTGGGTCGGCTGATCCTTGGTCGCGCATGTCAGTTCTCGAATCCGGTGTTGTATATATTGACTTGTTTACCTTAAGTGATTGTTGTAAATTTTGTATGTATTGTAGATTTTTTGCTTGACAGTCGAATAGACGTGTACAAGAAATTTTAACTTAATTACAGCTTTATGTTGGATACTGTACTAGTTTCATTTTGAATGCTAATATTGATCTTTGAACTTTTCTTGCGTGGAAATATGTGTATAAATATTCTTGTGATGCTTTTAATAAAAGTGAACTTCTGAAGGATAACGACCGTTTTGAATGTGAACTCATACAGAATCCGAGTACAGGTTTAAGCCTAGTACATGATTTAAGTGCAGGACTTGACTTACTTGAATTTTAGTCCGAAAATTTGGTCCTTTTATAGCGCTGTAAAGGATCCGTCTCCCTAAGTGAGAATGTCGGCCCAGATTCAGGAGTAAGGGTTGTTGCCACCATACCAATACTTTATTAACGCTATAAAACTTTATTAACGCTATACGTTAATGACTCTTATTTTACAGCTCTCGAACTACGATCATTTCTATCCTCCCAGCAAGCTAGCCCTGTGACTCCGTCCGTCCGATTCGTTTAAAGTTATATGAACTGAATGATTGTTTAAAAAAATTTTCTCAAAAGTATTATAAGTACACAGTTCACAATTTTAAATATCATTCGAAAGTCATCGAAAATGATCGCCCTGAAAAATATTTCATAATATTTCATTTCGACGTTAAATATGAAGACCCTTTCATACCCCTTAAGAATGTTCTACATTTGCATCTATGTTAGGGTCTACTGATGAGTCCCATTCCATTGTATTCGTTGTATTTACTAGGTAACATACTGTAAATGATAAATAAAACATTATCTCTATTAGTTTATGTTTACTTTAGTTTACATCTTTCTTTATTCGTTACATAGGATCAATTATTTTAGGAAGATGGTAATAATAAAATTTCTCGTCAAATCCTGTCTTCTTTGCGACTTCTTTTTCCATCCGTTTTCCTCCAATTAGCGCCGAGAGCCACGTGGAATCGCTCGACGTAACGGTCCTGCGCCACAGTCGAAAGCAATGTTGTTTGTCCCTGAACAACGACAAGCGTTCTCCTGTGCGTTCGTTGTCCAAATGAAACTCGCTAGGATTGTCAACCCCATTATAGTATTCATTTGCGAATGTGATAACATAGCTCAACGGTTTCGTCGCAGTTTCGAACGCCTGAAAAATAAATGAATGAACTGTTAGATTTCTGTTTGACAAGGAAAGTACCCAAGTTCTACTCAAAGTAACCAAGTACAGCCGAACTCCGATATAACGACAGTTTGCTATCGTCAAGGGGGTGTCGTTATAACGGACGTGTTACGATCGAAGTTGGTTTTAGACTCTCCGGTGGTCATATCGTTACAAAGCGCGAAAATGTGCGTTTGAATATTGAATTATTGTTTGAGGGGTAAAAAGGGGTACGAAGGAGGTTTGAGTCAATATAATGAAACCTCTCCATAGTTTCGACCACGCTGAATCCAAATCCTGGATCAGATTTAAACTTTGATCTTTGAACATTTCCCTTTAGAATTTTTTAAGGGAAAAGTTCAAAAATCAAAGTTCAAAGCATGGTCGATTTACTATGGAGAAGTTTCATTATATTGACTCAAACCTCCTTCGTACCCCTTTTTACCCCTCAAACAATAATTCAGTTTTCAAATGCACATTTTGGCGCTTTGTAACGATATGACAATCGGTGATTCTAAAACCAACTTCGATCATATTATATTTTATGGTTGTGCTGACACTGCCTGCTTCACACTCTGCTGCACTATTTCATAACTAGATTTTTGGCCAATCCCTTCGGGACTGAACTAACTAAGCATTAAATCCAATATCGTCAGCATGCTGGGTCGGCTAAGTCAGAATACCCCAGTGGCTTTTCAGCGGACCACCCGTAGTAATCAAGGACCACCTAAAGTATCCAAGGACCACCCAAGGTAACCAAGTACCCTAAAAGACCATGAACTGTCATTTTTGACGAGGGAAACCTACCGATTTTTTGTGCTCTTTACACTACTGGCCAAGTTAGAAAGGTAATCCGCTGCCAGTTGTTGTGGCCCCATTATTTCATAAACTTTCTGCTAAAAAACTCAATTTTTAGGACGGAAAGTGTAAAATCTTATGTTACTATGCGTTAAAATGAGAGGAATATATTTGTGAAATTAGAATAGCCATAAAAACTTACATGTTTAAGATCCTCCAACATTTCCTGAATAGCGGTCAAACTAAGCGGACACCGAATCAGTACCAGATGCCTCCTGGATCCGGATTCATTTTGCTTCCACTGGATCCACTCCATGAAAGTGTCCTTTGTGCATTTTGGATTATTGCCACACCATATTTCCACTTTATCGCAGTTTCGCGCACCGGTCGTCTTAAAAAGCTCGTATGATGGGAGACTTAGGCTCAAAGTAATTTCCGACGGATTCAGGAAAGTGTCTGAGAGCATTTCTTTCACCTTTTGCAGATATTTTTCATCGGGATTTGAACTATGAAAATACAGACGGCAGTTCACAAAATGTTGCTTACTGTCACGAAGAAACTTGAGTAGAACTTCATCTGGGCGGTAACTAATAGAAAACTCCGGGAATCGGATAAACGCCGGAGGCATATTCTTCAGGTACTCCTTTGCAGGTATTCGTTTCTTCGTTATTTTGTTCAATGCCTTTCCAAAACTACTGTTTTTCTGATATTTGTCAAGAGTAAAAGCTTCAAATGTTTGGACGTAAGTTTTGTCTTCAGGAACAGGTGGCATTGAGAAACTTAAGTTGTCGTCATTGATGACGTGGACATTGGGCAGGAGTCGGTTTGCGACGTGGAAAAAGCTGGAGTTTACACGGGAAAACCGCTTGACGAGTTGTTTGCGGGAAAAGTAGTGCAGGATGTGGATGAGAGTTTCTGGTGGAAGGATACTGAAAACCAATGATTACTGTTAGACAAGCTCAGAGCTGATTATGTACATCAGCACGGAATTAATGACCTTCGTCATGCCCTTATAAGGGTTATTTGGCCTAGATGCGAGAGATTGGGGCCAATGGGGACATAATGTTGGGTATGGTGCTATGGCTAGAGAACGGTTAGAGATAGAAGGGCATGTGTGAAATAAGGCTGTTATCCTACATTCTGTCCGTCCAGGATGTGGTTTCTGGTGGAAGGATACTGGAAAGCGAAAATATACAGTATTTCCTGTTATACAGCCCTCTAGAGTGCTATTGCAGAAATTAAACCCCTGAAACAGAGCCCCAAAATTGTTTTACAAATTTTTCTTTTCATTCCCATAAAAAATGTTCTCCTTCTACCGTGATCTAACCAAATTTTTGTACCAAAAATATCTGGTACACAAACAATAGGTTTGGGCAAAGTAAAATTAAAATAGTTCTTGTGCAACATTTATGTTACAAAAATGGATAAGAAATAACTCACATTGGTTTCCTTCTTTTTCTGAGCCATGCCAATGGTGTTGCAATATTTGATCGCACAATATTGAGCATTTTCAAAGAAGATGTATCTCGGATTGATCCTTGAAATAACTAACTATACCCGTTGTTTTATTCTTCAAGTAAACCCAAGCGCTGGGCAGTATGCCAAATTTGCCGCATCGTTTGAATGGTAATATTTGGGATTCCAGTCGTAGTTGGGCATTGGTAAATGAAGGTCTGTGTACTTCCCTTGTAAGCTCAATGTAACTTAAATTAGTAAAATTCATTCTAACCGAAAGCGAACTTGGACTATCCGCTGGACTTTGAAATTTCTTTAAGACAAGAGGGGAAACTCGCGGCTATCGCCGCGGAGGCATTGCCGTTATGGGGTTTGCTCTTAAAATCCGCTATATATCCATTATCAGTGTAAGGGTCGCGCTGAATTTGGCGGCGGTCGCTTTCAACTGGGATAAGCTGTATACATATATGTACACCAAAATTATCCTAATCCGAGTGGGGCTGAGGAATTTTACCCTTTAAATCCTGGAAAAACCAGTGTTTAAAGAGCAAAGTTCAAAGTTTAAATCAGACCCGGATCCCAGTAAGATATTTTGTGGTACTTTACTGTACTGTTATGTTCATTTTCACTTTCGAATATTTCAAATGATGTACATGGATACAGTTTTCACCGCCGGCCGATTCTCAGGCCTCTCCTCTTAGACCAGCTAATCTTCGATCACCCAATTTTTCAGCCAGACAGAACCTGTCCGCCTTGATGCCTGGAAGGTAAATTTGCAGAAATCGACACATTGTAATTTGTCATCGATTATGGCCGTTTCAGTATGGCCGCCCATTGATATTATAAGCCACTAAAAACGAGACATTTGCAAGGTGGACAGTTGTTCGAATGATCAAAGAACTGTGGTGGCAAAGAACTTTGCATGGATGAAGTTCAATCGATCGAGGAATATGATCAGAGAAAGTTTCCTTGTTTTCATCAACCCAATAAAACAAATGATAAACACCCGGAAAAGTTCCGGTGAAGCTCACATTTGTAGCTCGGCCCACAATTAAGCGGTAAGTGATGAAAAATTGACCTATTTGGCCTATTTATGGCCTTTCTTACTACGTTGCCCATAAATCTGATGCTAGTGTCTATATGTCAACTTTTTTTCTAGTTTCCAGTACATGTGTTTTCAACCTAGAACGGTGAGAATTCCAATGGGCTGAGCGATCAAATTTTTCGAACTGTTTGTCATGTAAAATTCCGTTCCCATACAAATTTGGCCAACGGACAAAAGGTTGTGTTTGTGTGATATATCGTCTTTTCCTCGTTTACTCTAACCATTTTTCACATGTTTTCTAATACCAGAATTCTGTCCCATTTTCAATACAACATTTCGGCCTCAAAAGACTCGCCTCACAAGACTCTTGCGTGTTTTAGCCCGAGGCTTTAGCCAGGACCACTGGATCTCGCGCAAATGGACAGGACCAAAAGGCAAAGTTGCTTATAAGGTCTAGATAAACAACATCGCCTTTTGACCCCTGCGCGACAGTTATGCGCAAAAGTAATGAGTAACAACTAAACTCTAATAGGATGCATACCGGTGATATCAAATAGTGATAAAGTTGAATACCTTTCGCCAAACTTTCGTCTTTTCCCCGAACGAAAAGTAAAGCCGAAACATTGTTCTTTGGTTGCTTGTTTCAAAATTGCGACCTCGTATAAAACTGTTTCCTCCTGATAAGAAAAGCTTTGTTTTCCCTTTCATAGAACTGTCACATCAGCGCCATTCCCTGTGACATCCAGCAAACTCGCGCATGCGCCCCCTCTAACCGGCCCTTCTAGCAAACGGTGCCCACGGGAGTGTGTCCTTTAACTTGATTTATGATAGGCGAAATTCATAACCGGAATTCGGGTCTTCGAGATTGGACTGCGCGGAGGGCAACAATGGGAGGAAGTTGAAAATATGGACGAAATTTCACCATATAACTCCTTAGAAGGAGCCAGTTCGCAGGTATGCAGCCCAGGTGGGCTGAGCAGTCGAGTTCATCGAACAGCCGATTTACAATGCGCACACGGCTTTTGGGTTCGGTGCAAGAAAAGTGTAACATTGGGAAAATACTCCGCAAACTTCCTTAAACAAAAGGATTGGACTTTTTTCCTTTATAAACTCTTGACTTTGTTATAGAAAACTCGATTATTCAACAAACTGTTATTTTTTAGTCATTACTTTGAATTTATTCTTGAAACTTTATTTACGCCATTTAGTCTCAGTTTATATTTTTAAGGGCAATCCTGGCAATATCCTTATAGTAAGTTAAAGCGGTGAGGCGTCGCATGGGATTTTTGGGAAGTGGATTCTTAGGGGTGCTTAATTTTTAAGGCACCTTATTAGGGTAACTTTTTGCGGGGAATCCGAATTTGAGGTCAATATTCAGCTAAATTTGGACAAATTTTAATCAAAATTTATCTAAAATGTAACATTTTTGCCCAAAATTTTTTAAAGGGTCGTTCTTACCAGTGTGTTTTCTGAGTAAGAATTTTGTCCAAAATTTTGGGAATGGTCGCCTAACCATACAACTCAGAAGGAACTGTCGACCTCAACCTAACCATATATGTATGAGGGAGCATGCGACGTGACTCCCGTAGGGAGTCCCAAACCGCTAGTTTAAAATATTTTTGGGTAGGAAAATTTTTGAGAAAAGTTCCGGAGATTACTTTGGGTAAGACTGCAAAATGTGAGGACCCTGCGGACAGCTTATGGTTTCTCAGGGTCATGATCACTATTAGGATACCACACTAAGCTAAAATGTTTGTTGGAAATCAATAAGTACCCTAGGAATGCACTTTGGAGGAATTTTAGAGACTACTACTTTACAGACTACTATAAGCTAAAGAAAAAGTTGACATAGAATGAGTAACATCGGATTTATGGTCAACATAGTGTAATAGGCCCAAAAAGGCATTTTCATCACCCTGTTTCGTCAAGTATTGCGCTATTGTGAGGCTCCAATTATGTTTCTGTGAAAGCTGAGAAGAGATCTGTTATGTCCATCTTGAGTACTAACTAACTTAGTATCTAGCTAAACTGGAGATCTTTATTTAAAACTCGTTTCATCTACAACTCTCTTTGATATCGTCGTTATATGGAGATTCAATTGTATATAAGCATTCATTTCAGGGTCATCAAAAATGGGTTCATTGTCAGCTGTTTGTATCGTCAGTTTAGTCGTTTTATCGCTATTTGTAAATTATTCATTGGGAGCTAATCTATGTCGAGATTTGGTAGATGATCCACGGGATTGTGATGCGGTATGTTAAGGGTTTGGTATTATCACAATCCGGGTAAACGAAATCCGAGGAATTATTTTCCATATATATTCCTACGTTTGAAAATTAAAAAATTTTTCGAGAATTTTCAAAAAATTTAAACCTTAAAATCCTTGAGATCAAGTGTTGATTTACAGGCGTCCGAATGCATCACTGCCAATCCCTCTGGCACCGTCTGTCAATGCCAATGCACCAAAGGCTACGTAGACATCTCACCTGACCCCGTCAACAAACCGGGACGGAAGTGCAAGAAAGGTTGGTCTCTTAAGACTTTGCTTTAGGCGAGACCTACTCTTCCATAAAATTTCATCTTGAAACATTTCCCCCCATAAAAAGTTTTCCTATATCTGCATAGCATAGCGTAGAAAAATCAATTTTTTATGAAATCATAGACCGAAAGATTCATTTTTCAGAGCAAAGATCAAAGTGAAATCCGTTATAAAAATATAACCCAACCATTTTTCACAAAACTAATTTTTCTGTTTCCGCTTTCAATCCGAACAAAATGCGCATCGCTCAAATTGCGCCTCTGTATGAAAGCATACCGCCTAAGCTCTATGGCGGCACGGAACGAGTTGTCTCGTTTCTAACGGAAGAACTGGTTCGCAGAGGCCACGAGGTCACTTTGTTCGCTTCGGCAGACTCAACCACATCGGCTCAGTTGGTTTCTCATCCGAGCTTGTAAGTCAAAGTTCTCATATCCTCGGATAAACATAAAAATGCATTGAGTTTTAAGCCAGTTTGCTATTGGACTGTAGAAAAGAAAAAAATTATCGAATAGAAGATAATATGCACAGAATACAATTTTTTTAATACAAGAAAAATTTTAATACAAGAAAAATTTTTTTGAAAATTTTTCTTGTGCAAGAATTGAGAGTGTCTGGCAGAGATGTCTTCGAGCCAGCCGATTCCGAATTCGGGGTCCATTTTGTCATTGAGTATTTTGGTACCATTTTCTAGTTTTTCGGAAATCTGTATGAAATCACAAATTAGGATCCAGCGGAGGAAAATCCTATAAAAACTCGAAACTTTCCAAAATTTCAATCTTTGTTCAATGTTTTGTTGGGCGAATATTTTTGAGCATTAAATGAATGAGTAGAGAGCAATTTCAAACCATTCATTATCGATTTATAGTCCATCCGTAAGGGCGATTAATGAAAGGAATGAAACGATATCAATGTTCCACGAAATGGGAATACAGTGGATCTTCGACCAAGTGCGACTAAAGGCTAATGAGTTCGATATCCTGGTAAGACATTTTTTAGGTATGAAACTGAGGTTATTAGTCTTTTACCTCGTGGCACTAACCAATTACCGTTTTCTAGCACTTCCACACTGACATTCACTACGCCATCGTCGGACCGTTCCTTGAACGCACTGTTGCGACTCTCCACGGCAAAATGGGACTCCCATCTTACGTCCCATTTTTCAACTACTTCAACAAAAACCCTCTGATCTCGATCTCGAACGATCAGCGCACCCATCTGAATGCTCATCCAAACTGGGTTGGGACTGTCTACCACGGCATTCCAAAGGACTCCCTTCCATTCACCGAAAACCCTAAAGGCACCTATCTGGCCTTCCTCGGCAGAACGAGTGAAGAAAAGAAACCGGAGTGGGCGATCGAGATTGCGGTCAGGGCGGGAATCCCGCTGAAAATGGCTGCCAAAGTCTCAGATGGACCTGGCACGGCTTTGGAGAAGCGCTGGAAGAATTTGGTCAAGCCTTTGGTTGACAAACACAGTGACCTTGTGGTGAGTTGAATGACTGGAGAAGTACCCACAACTGCCCCTCTATATCTTAAAATGGCCATAACTTAGCCTAGACTTAAGCTTTGAGTGATATTAATAGCTAGATGTTCCCTAGAGAAAAGCCCAGCTTAAGCCTAATACTTAGTCTTACCTATGTCGCAAGCCTAAGTCTTAGGAACATTTTAAGACTCAACTCAAAGCTTAAGCTTGAGTGTATCAAAAGTTATGGCCATTTTAAGTCAAAAAACCTGGATACATGGGGGCAGTCGTGGGTCTGACCTGAATGACCGATTTTCGCAACTTCATTATTCTTTATGGGCTTTTGGCTCCAAATGTGACTAAAGGTTAAGAATTATAATTCCTAAAGTTATAGGAAGAACCCGTAACTTTAGGAAAACTTCCTGAAATACCATAAATTTTTCCTGCATAATTCGAACTTTTGAATTCCAAAAGTAAAATCGGAGTCATTGGACTTTGAACCCTGATTTTTATTGTACATTTTATAATTTCTAGGAATACATTGGAGAGATAAATGAGACCGAGAAAGCCGAGTTTCTGGGCAATGCGATAGCGCTCATTTTTCCGATTGACTGGCCGGAACCATTCGGGATTGTCATGTAAGTCCTCTTCGTAGGATCGTCTTTCTAGGATAATCATTACGGAGTTTGCTCTGCCTCTCGATCAACCGTAAGATAACAATCATTCGTTTCAGGATAGAAGCGATGGCTTGTGGATGTCCTGTCGTTGCGCGGCCCCGAGGATCTGTTCCAGAGGTTGGTCTAGAAAGTTCGAGATGATTCATAACGTTCAAATCTTGACTGATTTCAGGTGATCGATGAAGGAGTGACTGGCTTGATGTTTGAATCCTTGGATGAAGGCGTCGCCGCTGTCAAACGGGCCTCAAAGCTGGACCGAAAAAAGATCCGAGAAGTGTTCGAACAACGATTTACCTCCGAGAAAATGGCCGACAACTACCTTCAAATGTATCAAAAGATTTTGAAACATTGAATAATTTTATTAATTGATTGACCTTGTGATTCTCTTCACAATAAAAAATTTTCTTAATTCATGGTAGTGAAACAGATTAACCAATACATTACCAGAAATAATAGTTGGAACCGAGAATTATGTTTCAGCCCGTGGATATTTTTGTTTCTCTGGTTTTGTCAGGGAAGCTGATCCCTAATTCGAGATCATTAAAAGACGCCATCTGTCACAAGAAGAGTACCCAAGGAATACTCAAAGTAACCAAATACCCTAAAGGACCATGATCTGTCATTTTTTGACAAGGGAAACCTACCGATTTTTCGTGCCATTTTATCCATCCAATCACCCTATTACGCAAGTGCCTACCGTTAGTCTGTCTGTCTGTGTGCTCCAGTTAGCCCCTTTGCCGGACTCATACGAGGTCGTGTGATAGCTCAAAATGCTCCTCCTGGGATGAGAAGCAAGGACTGATAAAAATTTTCGGGGGCGATCAGCCAATTTCGAGTTATGAGTCATCAAAGTTTTGCACACTATTTCTCTTTTCTGTAACCCACTGGAATGCGTTTTTGAATTCAGAGTGTTTCTCATGATAATTTTTTGCACCCGTGGTTTTCGATAGTGTTGAATCCGAATTCGGTGTAAAAAAAATTCCCGGGTACCCCCGGGGTAAGAAAAAAATTAAAAAAAATTTTTTTTTCGAAAATTCAGGGCAGACTTGGACGCGTGGCGCCCATTTACCCTCTTGTGATACTACTAATTTACTCGTCAAACAGAGATTTCTCCGAATTTTACTTCACATGTTTCTTTATTGGTAGATCAGACCACAGCTATATATGTTACAAGAAGATAGTAATCATAAAATTCCTCGGCTCTCTACATATTGTGCCACGCCCTATTGTGCCACTCCCTATTGTGCCACCGGACAATTGTGCCACCGGTTTATTGTGCCACCGGACAGTTGTGCCACCATTGAAATATCGCGGAAATTGAGGGAAACATGCCGAGATTTTTTGCACCCGGGGGTTTTCGACCCCGCTGAGTCCGAATTTGAGGTCAGATTCGACCGCGCGCGCACTGCGTGCACGCGCTGCGAGCGCCCGATATGTTTGTCCAATTTTGTGAAAATTGGCCAAATCTATGGCAATCTATACCTGGCTGTCTATACCTACCCCCTAAATCGACCCCGGGGAGTTCAAATCCGGGATCAGATTTTGCCTGGTCCCAGCACGAAAATCGGGAAATGGCATATTTTTTGCTCTTTTTGCCTGAAAATACCGATTTTTGAGACGATATGAAAAAACTAACTGCAGATTCGGAATCAGCGCATCGAAAAACCCCTAAAAACACATTTTGCTCATTTTCAAAAAAAGAATCGATTTTTGCCGATTTTCGGACCATAGGGGGGACCACATGGATTTTGAAAAAATCGAATTTTTGAAAATGTGGAAAATATTTCTGCAATAAGTGTATTCCGGGGTTTTTTGATGCGCTGATCACGAATATGCAATTATTTTTAACGTATCGCGTCAAAAATGGCCATTTTCGGCAATTCGGTCAATTGTGCCACCGGTTTATTGTGCCACCGGACAGTTGTGCCACCAATGAAATATCGCGGAAATTGAGGGAAACTGACCGAGATTTTTTGCACTCGGGGGTTTTCGACCATGCTGAGTCCGAATTTGAGCTTAGATTCGACCGCGCGCGCACTGCATGCACGCGCTGCGAGCGCCTGATGCGATTCTATATGCGTGGGGTGGGTGCCGAGCGCATGCGGTGCGCGTCACGCGCATGCAGTGCGCGCGCGGTCGAATCTAAGCTCAAATTCGGACTCAGCATGGTCGAAAACCCCCGGGTGCAAAAAATCTCGGTCAGTTTCCCTCAATTTCCGCGATATTTCATTGGTGGCACAACTGTCCGGTGGCACAATTGACCGAATTGCCGAAAATGGCCATTTTTGACGCGATACGTTAAAAATAATTGCATATTCGTGATCAGCGCATCAAAAAACCCCGGAATACACTTATTGCAGAAATATTTTCCACATTTTCAAAAATTCGATTTTTTCAAAATCCATGTGGTCCCCCTATGGTCCGAAAATCGGCAAAAATCGATTCTTTTTTTGAAAATGAGCAAAATGTGTTTTTAGGGGTTTTTCGATGCGCTGATTCCGAATCTGCAGTTAGTTTTTTCATATCGTCTCAAAAATCGGTATTTTCAGGCAAAAAGAGCAAAAAATATGCCATTTCCCGATTTTCGTGCTGGGACCAGGCAAAATCTGATCCCGGATTTGAACTCCCCGGGGTCGATTTAGGGGGTAGGTATAGACAGCCAGGTATAGATTGCCATAGATTTGGCCAATTTTCACAAAATTGGACAAACATATCGGGCGCTCGCAGCGCGTGCACGCAGTGCGCGCGCGGTCGAATCTGACCTGAAATTCGGACTCAGCGGGGTCGAAAACCCCCGGGTGCAAAAAATCTCGGCATGTTTCCCTCAATTTCCGCGATATTTCAATGGTGGCACAACTGTCCGGTGGCACAATAAACCGGTGGCACAATTGTCCGGTGGCACAATAGGGAGTGGCACAATATGTACAGTGGCACAATAGGGCGTGGCACAATATGTAGAGAGCCAATTCCTCATCAAAACCTGTCTCGTTTGCGGATTCTCTGACTTCTTTTTCCATCCGTTTTCCTCCAATTAGCGCCGAGAGCCACGTGGAATCGCTCGACGTAACGGTCCTGCGCCACAGTCGAAAGCAATGTTGTTTGTCCCTGAACAACGACAACCGTTCTCCTGTGCGTTCGTTGTCCAAATGAAATTCGCTAGGATTCTCAGCCTCGTCATTGTAATGATGTGCGAATGTGATGACATAGCTCAACGGTTTCGTCGCAGTTTCGAACGCCTTAAAAATAACTGAATGAACTATTAGATTTCCATGTGATAAGGAAAAGTACCCAAAACCACCCATAGTAACCCAGTATCCAAAGACCACCCAAGGTACCTTCGTATCTTCGAACGCCTTAAAAATAACTGAATGAAATATAAACCAACCGATTTTTGCGCCATTTTGCACTATTACCAAGTTAGGAAGGTATCCGGCGGCAGTTGTCGATGCCGCACTAGGACCACCCAAAGTACCCAAGTATCCAAGGACAGAGAACTGTCGTTTTTGACGAGGGAAACCTACCGATTTTTTGTGCCCTTTTACCCTACTGGCCAAGTTAGGAAGGAATTCTTTGTCGATGCTGACTATTTCATGAACTTAATTATGAGGACGGAAATCCTTTTACCTAGTATTTCAGTGCTGTCTTTTCCCCCCCTGTCATAGGGCCATTCTTAGGGGTGCTTATTTTATTTTTCAGAGGTGCGTTCTTAGGGGTGCTTATTTTTGAATGTACCTTTTTTAGAGTAACTTTTAGCGGGGAATCCGAATTTGAGGTTAAAATTTAGCTAAAATGTAGACAAAATTAGACAAAATATAGACTAAATGTACCTGAATTTTCGGTTTTCCAGTGCTTAATTTTCGTGTCCGTGACGGTTTTCTCAGGAGGGCCATTCTTTCCACGTGAGGGCTTTCGATGTCACAGATTTGGGGTTTCGTGTCCCAGATTTGGGTTTTTTTTGTCACAGATTTCATGTCCCAGATTTGGGTTTTTTTTGTCACAGATTTTGGTTGTCACAGATTTGGGGTCTGTTGTCACAGATTTGGGTTTTTTTTGTCACAGATTTGATTGTCCCAGATCTGGTTTTTTTTTTGTCACAGATTTGGGTTTTTCTTGTCACAGATCATATTTTTTCATTATTTGGTCAATATATTTAAATTTATCACTTGTTTGGTCAAAGGTTGTTGTCAGATGACAGTTTGCATGTTAAAAGTACGTTCAAATTCCCTCCATTTTGTCGTTTTGATCGCTACTTTAATTTATTTGTTATCACGTGCGCAGAAAACTAATTTCGCGTTAATTAAATTAAACTGTAAATAATATTTCAGGTATCAAGAAAGAATTATGCAAGCATATTTTGCTGGTGAAACACGAAAAGGGGGAGTTTCGATGGCCGGAAGAATTTGCAGCGCTGCCGCTCAATACAAAATTCACTGGTCGACCGAGAAAGAGGCAACTCGTCACCCGATATCAAGGAAATTAAACGATTAGTCACATATTGTGCATATTGTATAGCTGCTTAGTTATTGCTTACTGAATAAAAATTATATTTTACACAAGCAAGTCTCGATTTTCATAGAAAATGTCATCTGGCGTAAAGAAATGGCATATTTTTGATGAATATATAAAAAATTGCAATTATGATGATAAAAATAGATCTGTGACAAAAAAAACCCAAATCTGTGACAACAGACCCCAAATCTGTGACAACCAAAATCTGTGACAAAAAAAAACCAAATCTGGGACAATCAAATCTGTGACAAAAAAAACCCAAATCTGTGACACGAAACCCCAAATCTGTGACAAACAAATCTGTGACAACAGACCCCAAATCTGTGACATCCGAAAATCTGGGACACCAAAAACCCTCACGTATTCTTTCCAGTGCTTAATTTTCGTGTCAGTGACGGTTTTCTCCGGAGGGCCATTCTCCGGAGGGTCAATTGAGCTGACCCAGAAGGCTGGACTTGCTGGCAGCAGTAATGGTTAACACTCAGCCTATCTGGGCCGGCCCCAAGAACGTAAGGGGTTGGAGCGGCCGAAGGCCGCGACGGTCGACCGCACCCTAACGCTGGACTGGCCCAAGAATTCTGGACTGACCTAAGAGAGGCCGATCCCAATAACGTAGGGGTTGGAGCGGCCGAAGGCCGCGACGGTCGACCGCACCCTCACTCAAAATTAGACTAAAGCATGGTATTCAGACTCCCGAACACACACCCGTTGAGCGGCCGAAGGCCGCGATGTCGGCGTCAGCCGACCTAGGTTTTTTTCCAGCGCCGAAGGCGCTGGAAAAAAGCCTAGTTATTACATATGTTGCAGTCCATCTTGAAAATCAGTCCATGTTGAAATGGACTAGCCCATCTTGACCAAATTACAAATTATATCACATTTTACAAATATTATCAATATCCTATACTAGTATTTGGCTTAGGGATGCTTAATTTGAGAGTTTTGTCAGAGAGTCAGTGTCGGTGGCTCCGTGATTCTTTCGGTACTCTCTATATACAGGAGTGTAGGTAAACCCCCCCCCGGTAAACCCCCCCGCTCGCCATTTTTGCCATAACTTTTTACTGGAACCTTCTAGAAGGATGAGTAATAGCTTAAATCAAAGCTAAGACTCTGGGCTACAAATCGGTATATTACTTGCCACATCTCGATTCAAGATTCTCGAGATTTAATTTTTTTTTGTTTCAAATTCTCGAATTTGCAAAAAAAGTTGAAATTTTGAGACAAAAATAATTAAATCTCGAGAATCTTGAATCGAGATGTGGCAAGTAATATTCCGATTTGTAGCCCAGAGTCTTAGCTTCCATTTAAGCTATTACTCATCCTTCTAGAAGGTTCCAGTAAAAAGTTATGGCAAAAATGGCGAGCGGGGGTTTTTACCGGGGGGGGGTTTTACCGATTCCCATATACAGGGATACGGCCATGGCTTAGGCCAGAAAATTAAAGGGCTGCCCAGGCCATAACTGGGCAAAAATCGAGCATCGGCTCTGTCGCGAGGTGAGCCTCAGGCCCCCGTATATCCAAAAAAAAAAGAAAATAGATCGCCGCGGGTTCTCTTCTCAATTTTCGTGGCGGACCACCCCAATTCTGACATTGACAACCCCCCTAAAATACGCGCTAAGTAAGAATCTTAAGTACTAGTGTTCCTCTTACTAAACAAGAATGGAATGGAATGGAATGGAATGCTCAGTCAACAATACTCTCGCAAGCAAATCGAGCCAAGTTCGTCGCAATTCATCTCCAAGGAAAACGTCCCGGACAAGGAAATAACGCTACGCGCGGCAGTTGTACATTTTGTTTTTCATGTAAAAAATAGCTTATGAGAATAAAATATTACTAGGTTTTACTGCAAAGATTGTAACGAAGTTATAATGTTATGATATTCGGAAATATTTGATCAAAATAGTGATAATATAATATTTGTAAAATGTGATATAATTTGTAATTTGTTTCAAGATGGGCTGAAATTTCAGTCCATTTCAACATGGACTGATTTTCAAGATCTGCAACATATATACCGAAAAAATTATGAGCGGAATATATTCGTGAAGTTAGAATAGTCATAAAAACTTGCATATTTAAGATCCTCCAACATTTCCTGAGTAGCGGTCAAAGCAAGCTGGCATCCAATCAATACCAGATGTCTCCTGGATCCGGATTGATTTTGCTTCCACTGGATCCAATCCATGAAAGTGTCCTTTGTGCATTTCGGAATATTGGCAATGCATATTTCCACTTTGTCGCAGTTTCGCGCACCGGTCGTCTTAAAAAACTTCTCTGATGCGATGCCATAGCTGAAAGTAATTGCAACGGGATTCAGGAAAGTGTCTGAGAGCATTTCTTTCACCTTTTGCAGATATTTTTCATCGGGATTTGAACTATGAAAATACAGACGGCAGTTCACAAAATGTTGCTTACTGTCACGAAGAAACTTGAGTAGAACTTCATCTGGGCGGTAACTAATAGAAAACTTCGGGAATCGGATAAACGCCGGAGGCATATTCTTCAGGTACTCCGCCGCAGTAATTCGCTTCTTCGTTATTTTGTTCAATGCCTTTCGAAATCTACTGTAACTATTCTGATATTTGCCAAGAGTAAAAGATTCAAATGTTTGGACGTAAGTTTTGTCTTCAGGGACAGTCTTCAGTGAAAAACATAAGTTGTTGTCTTTGATGACGTGGACATTGGGCAGTCGGCTTGAGACCTGGAAAAAGCTGGAGTTGACGCGGGAGTACCGCTTGACGAGTTGTTTGCGGGGAAAGTAGTGGAGTATATGAGCGAGAGTTTCTGGTGGCAGGACTCTGAAATATATAAGGTTGGAAAAAAAAGTTTGAAGAATTCTTATTGGGCGTTCAAGGAGAACATTAGTCTAGCCAAGATTGATCGATGATTGATTTGCGTGTTAGCCTATTTTGCTCCCTGCGTTGCTATACGTGAAATTAGGCAAAATTTGCCATATTTTGACATATTTTACTTGAAAATGGATGCTTTTCAAAAATTAAAAAAAAATGGTGATGCCCTGTAACGCTAGAATTAGTGATCATAACCGAGCATAGACCAAAGAAGGCTAACTCTCAAATCACTCATCGATCCATCGCGCTGGGGATAATTTTCCATCTGAACCCCTAATAAGAGTTCTTGATTTACTTTTTTCGGAAACTGATACAATCCAGTCTAATCCAATACAATACAGTCTAATGCATAGCTGTGCCTGTAGCCATCGGACATTTGGACAAATGACTAAAAAATTGGACGATTTACCTTACAAATGATCTCCGCTAGCCATTGAAAAACCTTGATTCCATAATGTTTTAAGTTTTAGGCTTAGGTTTTGGCTTCACGATAACGGAATCAATCTATGTAGAAGATTTCTTCGAAAAAATGATCAGTACATCAAAAAAGCAAAAACCGCAGTGTGAAAAAATGATAAAAATTTTCAAAAATTGACTTTTACACCATTATATACCTTTTAATAAGTAAAAAGACAATCAACCGGCTGCAAATTTTGATTCCGGGGGAGGGGGGGGAGTAAACTACAGTGGCCTCTCCAAAACTTCATTTTAAGGTTTTCGTTAATTTTCTATCTTAAACTATGGATAAAATGTGACAAAAGTTAGATGGTTGTAAATACTTACATTGGAGCTTTCTTCCGGCGTCCTATCCATGTCCACGGCCTCAGGAGCTTTAACTGCGAAATATCGTTCATCCTCAAATGGAATGATTTGTTTTTGGTTTAGTTTTCCGAAGTAACGGTACAGCCAATGTGCAACATTTTAAAACGGATATATGCTAGGCAAAGCCAATACACTTAACACTATGCCAAGACTCTGACGTTCCGTTTGAATGGGAATAATTCAAGCGGTCGACATGAAAGGAATTGGGAGACTAATGAATTTAGTGAGAGAAATTATGAATTCAATGGTCAAAACTCAGTTAAGATGCATGACCTTTTGTTATGTTTGTGAACCGACTGTATTGCGACCTTGTTGAGAGCGGTAACGAACAACAGTTTATTGGAACAGCAAACAGACAAATATAATAGTAGAAGCCAACAACGACACAATAGATCAGACTACTTATATACTGGCGCGAGCATGGAGCATATTCGTGGCGGGACAGTCACAGTTCGAATAAGCCACACATAACATCTCCCCCTTTAAAAGATCTCACCGCCAAGTAGAATGAAATATATTTAATGAAGTTTGATATTGAAAAATAGAGGGGACCTTCTCAAAGCTTAGAATTAATATATAGATAAGAAAATGATAATATATTTTCTTCTACACCTGTCCAAGATTAGATTCCCGATAACTCCGAAGAGGCATGTGGAAGATTCTACCTGACATACTGACTCCGCTCAAGTATATTAGAGCAAGAGGAGTTACCGACTGTAGATAATTGGACCAGAGTCAAAGGCACGACTCAGACGACTCAATGAAAAGTAATCAATGAGCGATACTTCCATCTACCACGACACGGTACTCACAAAAGGACAGATCCATATATATATATATTATATAATTAAGAGCAGATTCTATAGCTATGAGAAGGTAATAAGAAGGGAAGATAATTTAAGGCTACAAGGCAGCAAGACCCTTATAAAGGTTCGACATACCGTGCGACTCACGCTTGCTGCGACATGGATCCTTGCGAGAGCGGCTGATCTGAAGCTTTATCGAGCACACTTCGTTCTTCCAACTTCTTGACTTTATCGAGAGAGACACACTTAGACGGCGAATCGAGAGGTTCATTCGGAGCTGTGCACTTCTTGCTGGCTGTCTTCTTCCGGACTTTTCCACGAGCATTGCGACGGAGCTTCTGACTTCGATCGGTCTTTTCACATCGGATCGGCGAGCGGCACGCACTTTCTTCGGCAGTGACTTCGGCATTCACACGATCGGCGTTGTCTTTCTCTTCACTGGCTGACATGGCATTGCGGTTTCGGAGCTGGTTCGCGGTGAGGTTGATGAGCGCGCCTTCGTTGATGCATTGGAACGACGCCGACATGCACTGGCCTTTCACTTCGCTCACATCGTATTCTCCACCGGCTTTGAGAGCAACCACGACTCCTGGTGTCCATTTCTGGAAATAAACTCGAGCACCCTGATTAAACCGACTACACCTTTCCATGTTTTGTTTAGAGCAGCCTATATATGACTTAGATTTGGGTTTTGAGATGCCCGTACTAAGCTTAGATATACTAATAGATTTATGAGACTTATTAGAACTATTCTCAGATGCCTTTTCAACTAACTGTGTCGACCGGATCCAGATCTGTTTTGCGCGCGGCTGGTTTGCTTCTCTTTCTTCTCCAGCTTCCTTGAGAGCGGCGCCACCACCATAGGCTTTGATCTCGGACTCCGCATTACCCAAATGGTAATCGTTGCGTTCGAGCGTATAGATCGCATCTTCGTTAGTGCATCCAGTTCTGTACATGAGCTTGTTCATTTTCTTGGCTTGAGCAACTGACATACTGGGTAGCTTCAGTTCCCATTCACTGATCTTCTTGTCTGCTCCATAAGCTCCTGAATTAAATTTGTGGGCCGAGCCCGTCTCATTAACATTAATGCGGCCAATATTCACATTATTGCCACCTTTAGATTTGCACATTTTAGCAAAGTGCCCTACACAATTACATTTGGCACACACGATATTGGCATTTGGACAGTTCCTTTTAAAATGGTTCTTACCACAACAGAAACACTGAACCTGATACTTAGGAGAAGAACTAAGCTTATGAGAGCTATCACCGTAAAATTTCTTTCCTGTTACATGTCCTGCCTCCATATCACTTGGATCGGTAGATTGCTTTCTTCCATAGCGGTGGGCTTCTTGTCTCGGTAGTTTCGACTTCTGCGCTTTGACTGCATAGACGTTCAACGGCTGACCAGCATTTGAGAGCCCAATCATGCCCTGGTTGAAGACGTCGATCTTCTTGCATTCTTCCTTGAGTTCATCGAGAGTCACGACACGATTATCGGCCTCGGCCATCTCTAGGACACGAACGCAGCGCATTTTGGCATCACATTCTGAATCGGCTAAACCTGCAACAAACGAAACGCACTTGAGAGTGCTGAGATTAACATTAGTTGAGAAGCATGATTCCCATAGCGAATTAACTTTAGATGCGAAACTTATCTTATCCTCACCTGCTACCTGTTTTACCTGAAAGCATTGATATTGACGCATGACTTTGCTCACAGCGGGCGCGAAGAGGGACTGCAACTGTTTGACCGTAGCTTCGAACGAGAGCTCTTTCGGTTCTTTCGGTTTGATCGAGTCCAGGAACTTGTGATGTTCGACGGAGCCCAGCTTCTGTACTAGCAAGCGAGCCTTTGCAGCGTCCGACACATCCTTTCCATCTTCTTCGAATAGAGCGCCATATCGCTTGTACCAAGCCTGAAAGTCAAGGTCCTCCTCGGGGGAGTAATTAAACATTTCAATACGCAATGATAAATTGGAGACTAAAAGCTGCTCACCACTTTGTGCTGGAACAGTACCTGATTGACTAGCAAGCAACGCGGTGAATCGTTCTTCGGCACGTTCTCGCTCTTCACGGAGTTGAGCTTCGAAACGAACTCGGTCTTCACGCGCTTTAGTGTCGGCACGTTCTCGCTCTTCGCGGGCACGTTCTCGCTCTTCGCGGGCACGTTCTCGCTCTTCACGGAGTGTTTCTTGCAGCATCTTCGTCTGCTCCAACATTTGCTTTACTAGGTCTTCCATTTCTTTGCGATTGAACTTTACGCGGTTTTGAGAGACGCGGGTTGAAAATTCTCGTCACCAATTGTTATGTTTGTGAACCGACTGTATTGCGACCTTGTTGAGAGCGGTAACGAACAACAGTTTATTGGAACAGCAAACAGACAAATATAATAGTAGAAGCCAACAACGACACAATAGATCAGACTACTTATATACTGGCGCGAGCATGGAGCATATTCGTGGCGGGACAGTCACAGTTCGAATAAGCCACACATAACACCTTTTAGGGAAAGATTGTTTCGATTTTCTTACACCAATCTTCTGTGAAAAGGTACAATAATCAATTTTCAAAAGTTTTGCGATAACAACTCAGTTTGAAATACGGGAACATTTCGAGAACCTCGAAATTTTTGGTTGCCAAAATTGCCAAAAAGTAGAACTGTTTTGTGAATTTGTCCTCCACGTGACTGCATTTTGTATTAAAAAAATTTAAGTAAGCTGATTTTCATTAATCGGCTCATACCGAAAAGTTGTTTTGATTTCAAACCGAATTTCATTTGTTTATGACAAATGTGGAGGCGACGTCGTTCTCCTACTTGCGTTCCGTGCTAGCCTTCCGGCCATTAGTCACTTTTATGCAATATGATAGCATTAGAACGCAGTTTCAAAATTAATATAAACAAAAATATGAGAAAAGGAAAAATATTATTTAAACAAAATCCTATAAAAACATAGCGATTCGATACTGGTTCGCTATATAAACTTTGAAGTATGTCACTCAGAAAAATCGTATCACAATTTTGGAATTTTCTTTACTCTATATTAAATTTGAAAAGTATGAAATTCATTTCGGCGATCATATTTTAATTGCTATATGACGATGATCATCATTGGATTCGTATCGCGAAATTTACCTTTTATGAACTATTGATGAATATACTTTTTTGGAAAATGCAAAAATACAGGGGAAAATGTTCTGCTCTCTTGAGTATAAGTCCGTACCTTTGCATCCTATAAAGTATTTGAGTGCTGTGCGGCCGTGTGTGTGTCCATTGGGAAAATGGCTTATGTAAGCGATTTTTAAG
>JAKKPZ010000255.1:0-76569 GCA_022814885.1 Ditylenchus destructor
GGTCTAAATTTCTAATATACCGTAAAATCCCTAAAATACTCCCCTAGACAGAACGCCAAGGCGCTTTTTACACCTAGAACGTTCTAGAGAATTATTTATTAAAATAGGCGTAAATTCAGGCTGAATAAATCACATTTTGTTGTTAGTTTAGGAAAATTACTATTCCTAAACTTTGGTCTATTGGATGAGATACGGTAAGAAGAATATCGAGAAATAAAAAATGTACCTGTATGGCTCATATTCTGTCAATTCATTCAGCGATGTTCCATTGATCAAGCGACGGTAAAACCAAAGATATTCAGTAAGTGTGCGGTTAAGGTAGCTCATAAAGACGAGCAGGATGTTCAGAAAGAAAAAAGTCCAGATACATATATCCTAGAAATATACAGTATTTTGAAAATTTTACAGGATGCTCGAAATATTTTTCTAAATTTAATGCCATTTTTAACCTTTTAACTCTATACAATGCTTTTTTACTTCATTATGTATACTTTCTGACGGAAACTTATAAAATTTTGATACACTTAGAAATTTGGTCTAGCGACAGCGATGAAACTGGAAAAATAAAAATAACCCGTTATAATTTGCAAAAGCATTTGTAACATCAGCTGCAATATATACAGTCAAACCTCCTTATAGCCCCCCTCCAGGAAAAATTGAAAGAAAATTGTCAAAATTTTCTCTGGCGCCGCCAATGGCGGCGCCGGAAAAAATTTCATGTGCTGCCCCCTATGCTTTTTCTCCCGACCTTCCCCAGGAGGGCTATAAGCGGGGAAGGGGGCTATAACGGGGGAAAATCCTTTGTATTTTTTGATTTGGGGCCCGTTCCGGGCCCAAAGGGGGCTATATCCGGGGGGCTATAACGAGGTTTGACTGTATAAAAGATTACCATCAAAGCCAAACAGGACAAGAACATTTTGTACTTCTCCACATGTTTCCTTTTAAGGAAATGCATCACCAGAGAGAAAGTTGTTGCGAACAACCAAATCCAGGTTAAGTTAGCCATATCTCGAACCATACGCGGATTGTATCCAAATCTAATCAATGGAACGTTAACTTTATTGTACCAACTGGACCAGTCTTCGAGCAACGGAAAGTAACCAGAAATAGTAACAGTCATCGAGATTGCCAATAACAAGATTAGCACCTGAAAAAGAAAAGTAAGGCTGGACCTTAGGCGCCTGGACATCTCTCTATACTTAACTTATAATCCCCCAACCTTTTTTAGGAAAAAGAATTTCATTTTTATTTTTCTTAAACTTGCACCTTTTTACTTTACAAGAGTAAAAATTTTTGTTCGGAAACAGGAAGATCCTAGTATCATATATTGATAGTCTAATTACTGCATTTGTCCGTCTTTTCAGTCAAAAGAAACATCAAATGCGGATTATATGTTAATAATTGGCCCTAAGGGTGATCTTTGTAATAGCGTTACAAGTATATTTCTCATAAAATTCCTGTATTTGGTGTCAAAATTTTCTTGACAATCTAATATTTACTACAAAATTTATTAGTTAAAAATTTCTGAGAAAAGCACAAAGTTTGACTTTTGGGCTACTTATTAAAATGTACTTTTTTGCATAGAATACCTCTAAATTTTAACAAATATCTTACCCAAATGGCGACTTTCAACTTGTAAAATATTCCCTCCTTTGCAAATTCCTGAGCAAAATTCTTCACCGGGTTCGTTACTGGACCAATCAAAGTTTGGTCGTCTACAGAGTTGAGTCAACAAATTTGAGTCCTTGTCCAATAATGGATTGTCTATCACATTGGATTGGGTCATCTTCATTCGATAGATCCTGAAAACTTTAAATAATATATAACAGTTTCCCTGCTCAGTTACCATTATTGGTACTTTTTTTAGATCCTTACGCTGTAGAGAGCATAGGGTTGGTTAAGTTTTGTGCCTGGGCTATTAGGCTAAACTTAACTCTACGATGCATAGATTTTTGTCTCATTCTTAAAAATGCCTCAATCAAAGGTCCCATAAAAAATGCCCAAAGTTCCCCATTCCAAATTTGGGGTGCGACAGTTTGGACGTTTACAAAGCTGGGGAAATAAATTCTATTCCTCTTATACTATTGCCTGAAACACAACTTTTAAAGTATAAATAACTGTTTTCGGATTTTTGAAATATTCCCACCACAATCCATCATAACAACAATTATATCGGTCTTGAACCAAAACATATTGGCATATAACAAAAAGAGGAAGGATTGTACACATAACTGAGGCTGATTTTTATTCTTTAGCAGAGAAAAGTAGGTCGGTATGATTGTATAGAAATCATAGTAGTATAGTAATCATTTGATAATGACGAATAAACAAAAATGCAGTATGACCATATTTGGACAAACAAACGGGAGCACAGACTGAAGTCGACCCACACTGTGATAAGTCAATGTATGTGCGTGGAATTTTCATGCGATCTTCGGAAGCGGTCAATAAAAGGAAAAGGCAAACGTAACCTTGGCCAAAACGCAGTTGGACACAGAATGCCAAAATATAGTATTGTAGCAGAAAAAATGGCTAAATTGTCTATTCGTTTTTGGAAAGGTCATGCCGTTCTAGTGAGTGATTGGTCGAAAAAAGCATGGAAGTCAATCCGCTCAAAAGGCTTTGAAATATGAGCGGATTATGAGAAGAATGGTCCCGCCGCGATCAGGCAAAAACACATTACTTTTAAACTATATTTTGCAAAGGAATCTTCTTTCATATCTCTTGTGAATTATTTTAAGGATTGAACGTTTTTAGGTTAATTGTTTTTAGGAAATGCGTAACAACAATGAAATTATTAAGCAGCTGCCATTGAAAAACATATGAAAGAAGATTCCTTTGCAAAATATAGTTTAAAAGTAAATGTGTTTTTGCCTGATCGCGGCGGGACCATTCTTCTCATAATCCGCTCATATTTCAAAGCCTTTTGAGCGGATTGACTTCCATGGAAAAAAGGCTGCAACTCAACGATTCATTGAACTTTTATTCCCTCTTCCACATTTTAGCACATAATTTGTTTCGAAGCAAACATGAAAATTTAAAACGTAACATGACATCGTCAAACAATTTTCAAAAGTTTACTTGTGAATCACAACAATAGAATTTCTTTCTTATAGTGTGTCGTCCAATTCATGTGGATCGATAAATCCATTATGGTTGATATCCACGGTGGAGAATTCCTCCGGAGTAACTTCGCGACCCAAATACGATTTTGCTTCCGAAATGTCGATTCTCCCATCTTGATTTGTGTCGATTTCTTTGAACGTAGTTAAGGCATGCTCTCGCGCCAAACTAAATTTTTAACGAATTGTACTATTCACAATTGACGTGGAAAAAGCAAAAACAAGTTGTTGGGAGTTGCTGAAAAAGTTAGTCTCAATTTTTCTCATTCTCAAAATTGTACCCAAACATTCAATTTCCATTTAGTAATTCTTGAAATGAATGAAATTAAGGTGTGAAATATCTTACATATTTCTGGTTTCAATATCAAGCGTTTCTTTTTTGGGAGGAGCCAGGAAGATGTTTTGTGATCCACGGCAACATCTCTTGGGATCGTCTTTCTTCCATACACAGCACGGTTGGGTGCGCCAGTTGCAGTCATCTCCATGTTGGCAGCAGACATCACAGTACCCTTGACTAAATTACAAAGAGGAACGTAGGATTGTGTTTCGTGGGTGGGCTTTATCAAATTCAACGGTATCTTGAGCTTCTTGCCAGCGTAGGGTCGCAATACAGCACTGCAATTCAAAAATAGCTAAGAAGTACGCTCGTCTAACGCCAAAATTAAATAGCAAACTAAAAATAAGCTTTAGCAATTTTAGCGTTCCTATCTTCAGATTCCTAGACACTTTAGTAGTTCCCCCCATATCGTAAAATTTTTAGAAAATCATTTATTTTTCATAGATAGCTGCAGTATTAAGAAAATTGTTCTATATACCCAGTTTTTCACGTAGAATCGGTATTTGATAAAAAACCTCAAATATACGCCGAAAGTAGCGATAAAATGGCAGCTTTTATGCAATATGGCTTTCAAAGGTGATTAATTTTTGTGCGAAAAGCAAGGAATTTTTGAAAGCTAAACTGTTTAAAAATCTAGACTCATACGTTCTAGAACATTCTAAAACATAATACTGCTGCTATCTATTAAAAATAATGATTTTATAAAAATTTTCCCGTATGGGCCAATTTTTTCCGAGCAAAAGTATTATTTTTTTGTGCTAAATCGAACTGTCGACGAATGCCAAAGCTTGGCATTGGGGTAAAAGGGAGATCAGCTTAAGCCTAATGCCAAGCTTTGGCGTTCGTCCACCGTTTGAATCGTGCGGGACGATTTAGCATAAAAAAGAATACTTTTGCAAGTGCCTCGAAGAATATTCTTCCATTTTTGGGTACTCGTTAACGAGCACCCAAAAGCCTATCCTATTACTAGGGATGGCAAAATGGCATACAAAACCAAAAACAAGCCCACGAAAACAGAAATATTTACGCAAATACTTGAGGTTAAAGGGCATTTTGGATAGCAAAACATGTTTTCTATTCGCAAATTTTATTCATCTGAAAACGGTCAAAGAATAGTAAAATTTAAAATCTGCTAAGCGTAAATCAAAAAAACATTTTGCGTTGCGTACCAAAACAACGCCGGTGCATTAGAATGCGGGCACTATTTTGCATGCAAATTCTAACACATAACTTTCACTTGACCTAAAATTTACCATCAAAAGGGAATCAAACAACCGAAATGAGAATAACAAAACACATATATCGAAAAATATTTTCATTTTGCACTAAAAGTACCCCGGTGCATTAAAATCGAGGCCATGTTTTGTATGCAAATTATGACGCGAAGCCGGATATTAACGCGTTTTCGGGTCTATATAAGCCAATGGGTCAAACAACTCATCACATTCCAATCATTCCATTTATTCAAAGAAGTATCTAGTACCAAAATATCGGGCACTTACAATGGCATCGCCCCGCCTCTCTTTTATTTTATTAACGATATGGCTCCTGGCCACACCGATGGTCTTGAGTGTGCCTTTTGGAGCAGGTTGGGGAGGAGGATATTCGACTACCGAGAAGCCACAGTCGACATCCGAGAAGCCACAATCAACTACTGAGAAGCCTTATACGACCTCCGAGAAGCCACAGTCGACATCCGAGAAGCCTTATACGACCTCCGAGAAGCCACAGTCGACTACTGAGAAGCCTTATACGACATCCGAGAAGCCACAGTCGACATCCGAGAAGCCAAAGACGACCTCCGAGAAGCCAAAGACGACTTCTCAGAAACCGCATTCAACCACCAAGCACGGACACGGGAGCAGTGATAGCAGCAGCTCTGATAAGAGCAGCGGAGATAGTAGCAGCAGCAGCGGCGGGGACAGTGGTTATTAGGCATCTGATCAAATGTAAGTCGGTATTGGACGCATAAGAGTTTTTCTGTTAGGTGCTTTTCGTTCAGGTAAATCTGCTAGTAGCATGTATTTTACTCTCCATCCGCTAATTTAAAGGACATATCTGAGCTAGAATCGAAGTTGTAAAACGATGACAAATACAAAAATGGACATAGAATTCAAATGGACATTTTGGATTGATTTTTACGCTATATATCCCTAGGATCGTCTCAGACACCTATGGTACCTTTGTAAAAGTTGTTCAGCTCATCGACCTGTACACGAGAGTATAATTTTTACAGGGGGTACCCTATGTGTGCTAATCCCCAAAATGTCCATTTGAATTTGCGCGCGAATTTTTTTGACACCTCTTTTTGCTGCAACGTCTCTTTTGCTACCCCAACTTCGATTCTGGCTTAGGTCTGTCCTTTATACTAAGCGTATAAAATATCTCACGAAATTTGACTTATAAAAACCGAAGAAAAAATTTTGGACTAAAGTACTAATGCAATTCCTTAGAAACATTTCAGTGTTGATCAAGCTAATTAAACTCTTGATCAAACTCATCAAATCATTGCTCGTCCTTATCGGTGGACACGGAGGCCATCCTGGAAGCACCGCTTGTCCCGGCGGCGGTGGCCCAAGTCTCGTAAGTCTAATCCAAGCTTTGATTGCCGCTATCGAAGGTCTCCTTGCTGCTCCTGGCGGAGGTCATGGTGGTGGTCATGGCGGTTCCGGTGAAGTCATAAGTAAGCCTCCAAAAATTCTTCATGCTTGATTTGAGAGTAAACATTATATTTGCAACAGGTCTCGTTTCTCTGCTTCAAGCTTTGATCAAAGCCGTCCAAGAATTGCTAGAAGTTCCTGAAGTGGGCGACGCCGGTGGCGCTAGTAAGTCTGAGTTATAATTCTGAAGTTTCGTTATTGACTTTTCAGGCCTCGTGAGCCTCATCCAGGCTGTTATCCAGGCGATCGAAGCGTTGTTGGCAGTGCCCGGAGTGCAAGAGGGACATGGGGGCGGAGCCCTCGGCGGACCGTTGGCTGGAGTCCTCGCTGGTCTGGTATAAGATGATCAAGAACGGAGATCAATGATCACTCGGCCAACCGTTCAATCAACCAATTGGCTATGTCCAGAACTAAACTTTTCGAGATTTATATTATATTTGGTTTTGTAGAACATTATAATGTGTCGCTAGCCCGCTAATTTTCTTAAGCGAAAATAAATTATGGCAACGTATTATGACTCATACAGTGGAGATGTTTGGCTTATATGGTTTAAAATGGTCTAGGAAAGAGTTCTTGGAAGGAGAAATTGAATCAACCTTCGTTCAATTCGCCGGACTGTACTTTTTATGAAAAAAACTTGCATTTTACACACCGACAACATTTTTTGTACTTTTGCGTTATTTTATTGCACCTCCACAAAAAAGATCGCGGAACAGGGTCAAATCGGAGTAACACAATACATAAGTTGGAAAATATGTTTTGCTCTTTCGCAGAAAAATACACCGGTGGATTAAAATTAACGCATGTTTTGTATGCAAATTTTAACGGATTAGCGTTCATTTTAACCTCAAAAATTTCTCTCCAAAAAATCGAAGAATCAAAAAATCGTCTCTCCAAAAATGCCTGAGCATGCAAATCTTTTGGATGTAAATTTTGAGACACGAATCGAACATTGATTAGAAGTCTCAACTCAAGAACAACTCAACGATTTATTGAACAGTTTTATTTTCTTTGCCAAATGTTAGCACATAATTTGTTTCGAAGCTAACATGAAAATTTAAAACGCAACATGACATCGTAAAACAACTTTCATCAAAATTAAATTGTGAATCACAACAATAGAATTTCTTTCTTATAGTGTGTCGTCCAATTCATGTGGATCGATAAATCCATTATGGTTGATATCCACGGTGGAAAATTCCTCCGGAGTAACTTCGCGGCCCAAATACGATTTTGCTTCCGAAATATCGATTCTCCCATCTTGATTTGTGTCGATTTCTTTGAACATAGATAAGGCATGCTCTCGCGCCAAACTAAATTTTTAACGAATTGTACTATTCACAATTGACGTGAAAAAAGCAAAAACAAGCTGTTGGGAGTTGCTGAAAAATTAGTTTCAATTTTTTCATTCTTCAAATTGTATACAAACATTTTCATTTAGTAATTCTTTGAGCGATAAGTTTTATTTTAAAATGTAAAATTATGGTGTTAAATACCTTACATGTTTCTGGTTTTAATATCAAGCGTTTCTTTTTTGGGAGGATCCAGAAAGATGTTTTGTGATCCACGGCAACATCTCTTGGGATCGTCTTTCTTCCATACACAGCACGGTTGGGTGCGCCAGTTGCAGTCATCTCCATGTTGGCAGCAGACATCACAGTACCCTTGACTAAATTACAAAGAGAAACGTAGGATTGTGTTATCCAAATTCTCCAAATCCAAAAATTGCACATGTGTTACCTGATTTAACATCCTACCTAGTTTCATCGCAATTGCAACATAAGAAGTTACAACGTCCTTTTCCGCAACATCCATGAAACACGTGTCTCATGCCACAACATTCTCCATTTACCTTCAATTTGTAAACTTGACTAAAGATGGAAAATCTTTTTGACCTCAAGGTTGAGGTCAGAAAACCGATATTGAACATTTTGAACCCTGGGCTTTCGATCCAATAAATAAAATTTGACATTAATTTAGAATGATTTTGCGATGTAATGTTTCGAATAAGGTTAACCTGCGCGTTTTTTTTGTCATTCCATGCTCCTTTCTAGCGGATGTTTTACATCCGAGTGTTATATAGCATTCCGAACATGAAGGTGAAATCACGTTTACTATTAGATATACGGTAGTGGCATTTAGTGGTGTTCCACCTCTTTCTTGTTTTGAAGTTCAGAATGTATGAAATCGCATGTGGTTCCTTATTAGAGGCATTATTGTATACAAAAAGTTACATTCACCTAAGACCGGCTTCTTTTCGTCGAAAAAGCCAGTGGTCCAATATTAGCATAATTTATGCAAATGCGTTATTCTCACCCCAAGACATGTTTCCAATCTAATAACTTTCTTAGCGTATATCTTGTTGGGCAAACGCAACGTTAACTCATAAAAAGATGAATCATTGTTTCAATTTGAGAACCTAAGTTTGACAACTCGCCAAATCCTCGTAAAATTCTCGAAATCGGTTTTACAAAATAATAATTTAAGACAAACGGTCCCTTGGCTAACATACGTTAAAATTCTTAAGAATCATATAATATTCCTATATATTTCTCAGCACTTTTTTATACTAATAGGTACTCCTTATGTGTCTCTATAATACTCTATAAAGAAGCCCAAGAAAATTCAAGAAAATATATTAAAAATTAAAAACAGCGATTCATCCATTGAAGAGTTACTTATACTGACTTAACATGAAATACAGTAATTCAAAACTTAATACCGATAATCATTAAAACGTATCATATACCTGTAAAAATACAATTGAAGAAAGTGGCAAAAGAAAGATAAGGAATAACATATCTTTGGAGTATAATAGTTTTGAGACTTAAGCCTCTGATTGACTTTTATTGCTGACTACTATCATTTGGTTGGATTATTTATATGAATATCAAATATTTTATTCAGTGTTTTGAATAACTTTTTTATTCATTTTGATACAAATGTATTGAATCTTATTAAATGATGCTAGGGACATCATCAAAGGTCTAACCGCAAGAAGGCCTGTCAAAGAAACGCCGAAACAAAAAAAGGGAAAAGCAATGTAGCCGACAAAATTTTGAAAAGTAAATATGTCATCCAAAACTCGGTTTTTCCACCCACTCGTTTCTTCTGGATAGAACACTGCTGTGTTTTCGGCCTCCTCCACACGGGCGATCGGTTGTGCGGATTTTCGTTCTGCGGATTTTCATGGGTGGCCTTTATCAAATTCAATCTTGAGCTTCTTGCCAGCAGAGAATCGCAATACAGCACTGCAATTCAAAAATAGCTAAGAAGTACGTTCGTCTAACAGCAAAATTAAATAGCAAACCAAAAATAAGCTTTAGCAATTTTGGCGTACCTATCTTCAGATTCTTCGATCCGAAAAGGCACCTTAGTAGTTCCCCCATATGGGAAAATTTTTATAAAATCATTTATTTTTATTTGATAGCAGCAGTATTATGTTTAATATGCTCAAAAATATTTTAATTTAATCTAAACAGTTTAAAAATCTAGACTCATACGTTCTAGAACATCCTAAAACATAATACTGCTGCTATCTATGAAAAATAATGATTTTATAAAAATTTTCCCGTATGGGGCAGAACTACTAAATTCCTTTTTGTGCTAAATCGTCCCGCCCGATTCAAACTGTCGCCGAATGCCAAAGCTTGGCATTGGGGTAAAAGGGAGATCAGCTTAAGCCTAATGCCAAACTTTGGCGTTCGTCCACCGTTTGAATCGGGCGGGACGATTTAGCATAAAAAAGAATACTTTTGAAAGTGCCTCGAAGAATATTCTTCCATTTTTGGGTACTCGTTAAACGAGCACCCAAAAAGCACTATCCTATTACTAGGGATGGCAAAATGGCATACAAAACCAAAAACAAGCCCACGAAAACAGAAATATTTACGCAAATACTTGAGGTTAAAGGGCATTTTGGATAGCAAAACATGTTTTTCTATTCGCAAATTTTATTCATCTGAAAACGGTCAAAGAATAGTCAAATTAAAAAACTGCTATGCCTAAACCAGAAAAATATTTTGCGTACCAAAACAACGCCGGTGCATTAGAATGCGGGCACTATTTTGCATGCAAATTCTAACACATAACTTTCACTTGACCTAAAATTTACCCTCCAAAAGGGAATCAAACAACCGAAATGGGAATAACAAAACACATATATCGAAAAATATTTTCATTTTGCACTAAAAGTACGCCGGTGCATTAAAATCGAGGCCATGTTTTGTATGCAAATTTTGACGCGAAACCGGATATTAACGCGTTTTCGGGTCTATATAAGCCAATGGGTCAAACAACTCATCACATTCCAATCATTCCATTTATTCAAAGAGGTATCTAGTACCAAAATATCGGGCACTTACAATGGCATCGCCCCGCCTCTCTTTTATTTTATTAACGATATGGCTCCTGGCCACACCGATGGTCTTGAGTGTGCCTTTTGGAGCAGGTTGGGGAGGAGGATATTCGACTACCGAGAAGCCACAGTCGACATCCGAGAAGCCACAATCAACTACTGAGAAGCCTTATACGACCTCCGAGAAGCCACAGTCGACATCCGAGAAGCCACAATCAACTACTGAGAAGCCTTATACGACCTCCGAGAAGCCACAGTCGACATCCGAGAAGCCACAATCAACTACTGAGAAGCCTTATACGACCTCCGAGAAGCCACAATCGACTACTGAGAAGCCTTATACGACCTCCGAGAAGCCACAGTCGACATCCGAGAAGCCACAATCAACTACTGAGAAGCCTTATACGACCTCCGAGAAGCCAAAGACGACTTCTCAGAAACCGCATTCGACCACCAAGCACGGACACGGGAGCAGTGATAGCAGCAGCTCTGATAAGAGCAGCGGAGATAGTAGCAGCAGCAGCGGCGGGGGCAGTGGTGGTCACGACGGCGATTGCCCGAGAATTATTAGGCATCTGATCAAATGTAAGTCGGTATTGGACGCATAAGAGTTTTTCTGTTAGGTGCTTTTCGTTCAGGTAAATCTGCTAGTAGCATGTATTTTACTCTATCCGCTAGTTTAAAGGACATATCTGAGCTAGAATCGAAGTTGTAAAACGATGACAAATACAAAAATGGACATACAATTCAAATGGACATTTTGGATTGATTTTTACGCTATATATCCCTAGGATCGTCTCAGACACCCATGGTACCTTTGTAAAAGTTGTTCAGCTCATCGACCTGTACACGAGAGTATAATTTTTACAGGGGGTACCCTATGTGTGCTAATCCCCAAAATGTCCATTTGAATTTGCGCGCGAATTTTTTGACACCTCTTTTTGCTGCAACGTCTCTTTTGCTACCCCAACTTTGATTCTAGCTTAGATCTGTCCTTTATACTAAGCGTATAAAATATCTCACGAAATTTGACTTACAAAAACCGAAGAAAAAAATTTGGACTAAAGTACTAATGCAATTCCTTAGAAAACATTTCAGTGTTGATCAAGCTAATTAAACTCTTGATCAAACTCATCAAATCATTGCTCGTCCTTATCGGTGGACACGGAGGCCATCCTGGAAGCACCGCTTGTCCCGGCGGCGGTGGCCCAAGTCTCGTAAGTCTAATCCAAGCTTTGATTGCCGCTATCGAAGGTCTCCTTGCTGCTCCTGGCGGAGGTCATGGTGGTGGTCATGGCGGTTCCGGTGAAGTCATAAGTAAGCCTCCAAAAATTCTTCATGCTTGATTTGAGAGTAAACATTACATTTGCAACAGGCCTCGTTTCTCTGCTCCAAGCCTTGATCAAAGCCGTCCAAGAATTGCTAGAAGTTCCTGAAGTGGGCGACGCCGGTGGCGCTAGTAAGTCTGAGTTATAATTCTGAAGTTTCGTTATTGACTTTTCAGGCCTCGTGAGCCTCATCCAGGCTGTTATCCAGGCGATCGAAGCGTTGTTGGCAGTGCCCGGAGTGCAAGAGGGACATGGGGGCGGAGCCCTCGGCGGACCGTTGGCTGGAGTCCTCGCTGGTCTGGTATAAGATGATCAAGAACGGAGATCAATGATCACTCGGCCAACCTTTCAATCAACCAATTGGCTATGTCCAGAACTAAACTTTTCGAGATTGATATTATATTGGGTTTTGTAGAACATTATAATGTGTCACTAGCCCACTAATTTTCTTAAGCGAAAATAAATCATGGCAACGTATTATGACTCATACAGTGGAGATGTTTGGCTTATATGGTTTAAAATGGTGTAGGAAAGAGTTCTTGGAAGGAGAAATTGAATCAACCTTCGTTCAATTCTCCGGACTGTACTTTTTATGAAAAAAATCATATTAATATCAAACATGTGAAAACAAACGTTCAGCAAATTCACACAAAATTAACTTGCATTTTACACACCGACAACATTTTTTGTACTTTTGTGTCATTTCATTACACCTCCACAAAAAAGATCGTGGAACAGGGTCAAATCGGAGTAACACAATACATAAGTTGGAAAATATTTTTTGCTCATTTGCAGAAAAATACACCGGTGGATTAAAATTAACGCATGTTTTGTATGCAAATTTTAAAGGATTAGCGTTCATTTTAACTAGGGGTCGGCATACTCTCTCACCGAGTCCGAACAACAATTTATACTTTTCACCGACTTTTTGAAAACTTTTTGGAGAAATAAAAAATAGTTAACCTAGATATTTAACAGACAGACATTACACAAAAAGAAAAAGATTTATTGGATTTGAAAAATGGTGAGAAAAAAATATTCTATTTCGGACTCGGAAAGGTTAGAGAAAACAGAGAAAGTTTCCGACTCCAACTTTAATCAGCTCTTTCTTCAATGCTATCTGACCAATTTTATTTCTGTAAAAACAAAAGTTGTACCTCAGAATATTATATAACAATCTGCAAAGAAAGTTTTTCACATTTGAAGAAGAAATAAAAAGTTATTGATTCGGACTCGGAAACAACTCGAGTTCCGAGTCCGGAATTTTATTTCCCGAGTCCGAATCATAACTTTTTATTTCTTCTTCAAGACGAAAAACTTTCTTTTGAGATTGTTAGATAGTATCCTGAGGTGCAACTTTTGTTTTTACAGAAATAAAACTGATAAAATAATATTGCCGAAACTACGCGGACTCGGTCGGCTTTGAAATTCTTTTTTTCTCTAACCATTATCGATTGATTCGGTCCGACTTTCGATAATTTTTTTCTCCTGTTTTTCAAATGAAAAAAGTCCAGTTCTTTTTTTGTTTTTAAGGTTGTCTCAATATCTAAGTTCACTATTTTTTGTTTCTCAAAAAGTTTTCAAAAAGTCGGTGAAAAGTAGAAATATGTTGTTCGGACTCGGTGAGAGAGTATGCCGACCCCTAATTTTAACTCATTTTCTCTCCAATAAATCGAAGAATCAAAAAATCGTCTCTCCAAAAATGCCTGAGCACGCATACAAATCTTTTGGATGTAAAATTTGAGACACGAATCAAACATTGGTCTCTATTCTTACCAATGCATTTCTGGATGCTTCTATGATATCGGTTTGAAATTCATGATTCTCACAGGTCATCATGGCCTATCAAAACCTCGATGACCTCTCTGAAGTTGCGGCCCTAAGTTCGATCACTAAAAAAGACTTCGGAATTGAGTTTTGTTATTATAAAAATCTGCTTACTTTTCGATGCTACAAATGTTGATTTTTAGCCTTGGCACATTCCGAAATCTTTTCTCAAACGGGTATAAAGGTGGCTGCCAATGTTCGATGTGAAATTCTCAGCATTTGGTTTCTGCCAAATAATATCTCCGTCTCGGCACATGGGCGAACATAAGAAGAGTTATCGACAAAAAATGGTTGATGGAAAGGAAGGAAAATGTTAAACATTCACGTCCATTGTCAATGTCTCCCTCTCTCCTTCTCTGCTATTCCTCCACCCTATGACACTGTAAGAACAGCCTCCGCATATAATCTTTTGAAGAGATAAGAGATGTGTTACGAGGATTTTATCCCGCTGATGATGACTTCGCGACCAGGGCGGTCTTAGCACTCCCATGCTGAACCTTTGATTGTCGCTCTGAAGGCGTGGATAATTTTCGTAACTCATACCTTATAGGAAAAGACCTATATGGTAATACTTGTTTACTACTACGTACTTGTTTACAATGCGCCTGGTTTAACGACGCTCCTTACAAATAATATGAAACAAAAGGCTATCATAAATCGTTGATACTTTTCCTAGCATGAATTGGCGGCAGAAACAAAAGAATGGGAATTTTTATGCGTATGTCTTGAAATGATTGGTTTTTTAAATAACAAAAATACTGTGCCATTTTTCAACATTTAGAGTCCCTCGCATTGTACTCAGATTCGAAGAAATTATAACGGTGTAACATACTACATACAGCTGAAATGGCGAAGGAATATGTTTTACAATGAATCAATTTCCTTTCTTGGCTGGTTATTGGCATTTAGCATGTACATTCATAATTTGTTCAGCTTTCCAAACAGCGCGTTTCAATAAACTGCTTTTTATTTGACTTGAAATGTTTTTAAGGAATTCCCCTAGCAGTGCTAAACTATTTTCATTCTAACGTAGGACACGAACTAAAATATTAAGTCACTTTTTTGTGTCTATTGCCTTGAGCGGAATCTTTTAAAATTTTTGCAATCTCCATGACTTTAAACTTTGGGAATACGTAAAAGTTTGTGTCTGTAAACCAAATATTCAAACCTAGTCGCTCTCTAATAGCCCTCCACCAAAAAGTTTGGTAATGTATTTTATTTCCAAAAAAACTTATGAACACTCGTATGAATTTTGCGTCTGTTCAATGCCATACCCAACAATTTTCGGCTTCCCTTATTCTTTAACCGAAATTCAAAATTCGGATTCACATGCACAAAAACCTGGATGTATTTTCGGATAAAATTTACAAGCAACTTTTATACCTTCGAGAACTGATAAATTTTTTGGGCATCCTTAGCAAAAAGTTGCGACGTTTTTTCTAACAAAACGGACCCATTTTATACAATAGAGTAGTTAAAACAAAAGACTGTAGGAAATGAACAGTTTATTCACATATAACAAAAGACGTTCTGTATCGTTTTTCGAAAAAGTTTCTTTAACAAATACTAACAGAAATTTTAAGATGTCTTGCATTGCCTGGTCGACAGTTTTGGCAATAACAACGGTGTATATTTTAATTGTGGCAGGTAATGGATTCGCTCAAAATGCATATGGCAATTACCACGACGCAGATCAAGGAGGTGAAACTTATATTATAATTTGATTTAGAAGAGAAAACAATTTTTAATGAAAATTTTCAATCCGTGTATAGTGAGTCTGTTTCTTGGCATGACCATCTTTTGCAGAAAGTGCCCGGATACAGTACAGGGTATGGAAAGAGTTTCAAGTCTAAAATTCATATGTAATTGTCATAATTTTTCGTTTTATCATGAGACGATTTTTATTCAAATTAAAGAATTTTAAGCAAATCAGCCTTACATTTACCAAAACTTAATACATATGTCAAAAAATCCGATTCTGTATCGGCATTTGACGTAAAAAATGTCAACTGAATTGGGCCATTAACGCTACTTTAATTTCATAGCTTACTTTAGTTTCAAAGATCTCTGATTGAATGATCTGACTGCAGACTGAAGAGATTTTTTCCATTTTCTATTTTGCATTTAAAACTTTAATATTTAGTTCGATCACCCTATGGGAGTTACGGCCATAGCGATAACCAAGTAGGAGGAAACTATCCACAGTACCAGCCAGGACAAGGTTTTCCTCCATATCTGCAGCACATTCCGTTTTATGAGCCTGGCCGAGGTTATGCCGGTGGAAATTATTGGCCCAGCCCGTCCGAATATCAACCTAATCCACATGCTTCCGGATATCCTGCTCCTCCATATTATCCACCGCCGACTCCAATAACCAATCCGCCTCCGACAACTTCCGCTAGCCCTGCTACACTGCCGACAATTCCTGCTAGTGTGACTACTCTGCCGACCACTTCCGCTAGTACTACTACACTGCCGACAATTGCTAGTACGACCACAACAACCACCACACTACCCACAACTTCCGCTAGCGCGACTACTACACTACCGACAACTTCTGCTAGTATGTTTACACTGCCGATTAAAATTTTTTTATTGCTCTAGTATTCGGCCAAAGGCTGAAATAGGTGTCTTCTACTTTTTGTATGGAATATTTCTATAAAAAATATTGATATAGTTCATACAAGTTATTTGAGAAATTGATCGATTTTGAGATTACTAGTGATTTTGGAACGAAAATATTAAGCTTGAATGGGACTCAAACCACCCGTCCAAAATTAGTCTAATTTTTTCTAAATTTTGTAATTTTGAAACTAAAAATTATTGGCCGATAAGAAATCTAATTGCATTTACCCGCAGAAGTGCGTTGTCATTTGAAAAAGCGATTTTTAGAAAAAAATTTCCGCATGAAAACCTTCAATTTTTGGTATAGAAATTATTTTGTGATGCAGAAAATGCTTTTTCTAAAAACCGCTTATTTCAAAAAACTAATGGCAGTTTCATAATGCCAACGCACTTCTGCGGGGAAATGCAATCAGATTCGGGATCGGCTTACGAAATCGCTGAGTTTTACGAGTTCCAATATTTCGAAATATTTTGGACTAATTTTGAAAATCATCAATTTCTCAAATAATTGGTATGAACCATGCCAATATTAAGAAAAAATATTCTACACAAAAAAGTAGGAGACACCTATTCCAGGGTTTGGCCGAATAGTGAAGCAATAAAAAATATCAAGTGATGCACATTTTTGGCACTTTTGAGAAAAAGTGCAAACTTCAGCCATTTTTTCTCGGGAAATATGGTCTGAATATAATTTAACATAATCGTTTGCGATTTACTTTTCGCCTTCATTTTGATATTCAGGTGTTTCCGGATTAACAGATGCTCAACGTGCAACCGTGCTCAATGCCCATAATAACTATAGAAGAACTCTAGCCAGTGGCAATTCTCCTAACAATGATGGAACGATGATGCCTCAAGGAGCCGACATTATCCAGCTGGTAAAATTTTAATTTTCAATGGTTTAAAGTAAATAACTGAGGGACGTTTACAGCAATACGATCCGAGTATTGAGTTGATTGCACAAAATTGGGCTTCCGGGTGTGTTTTCGATCATTCAACTCAAGAACAGCGCAACTTTACCGGAGAGAACCTATTCCAGATAAACATTCAACAAGAGGCAGGTAAAGTTACCAGATTTTTCTGAGCATTACCTGGTTTCCCTAGGATGAGTTCGGTCGTGTTTCTAGTCAAAATTGGCCAAAATGGTATTTTGCGATTTTTCTGGATCAAGTTTTTCACGTTGTACTTCAAGATTTCCCCGCATTTGGGAAAATACCTATTTCACGAAATTTTATCCAAGAGGTCTGAAAATTAGAGACAATATAGAACTGAAGATTTAAGTCAAAACATTTCTTTGTCTAATTTGTTTCAGGCGCTGCTCTGCAAGGTGCAGCCGACGCCTGGTGGAGCGAATTAGCGCAATTTGGAATGAATCCTGATCTGAATCTGACTGCAGCAGAGGAAAGTAAAGGAATTGGCCACTGGTCGCAGGTAATTTCAGGACCCAAATGGAAAAGCTCATGTTTGAAAAAATGAAAAATATGTTATCGTTTTCATATTGAAAAACGAATTCATGAATCAAGTCAATATACCAGTGAAATGGGGAATATTTAGAAAAAAATGTGTAAATCTAATAGCAGAAAATTAAAAGCTTAAACAAAAGCTGATTATAAAGCCATGGAGGGCCACCACAAAAATGTTGAAAATTAATATTTTTAATTAGGGTTCATCAAAAATTTGTTATTGGCAATCAATCCAGGACAAAAATTTTAGCCAAAAATGTCCCAAATGACGGGTTGTGGTGGGATGGGTGATGGAAATGTAAGGAATGTCCGACTAAAAATAGTGTAGTTTACATTGGAGGTCTCAAAAATCGGTGATGTCATTTGTTGACAGACTTTTACTTTTATGTAACCAAATTCATTATTTCAGATGGCTTGGGCCCAGACGGCTAGACTTGGCTGCGGTGTTCAATTCTGTTCTGCTGGCAATTTCACCATAGTTGTTTGCAACTACTCTCCACCGTAAGCTCATTTCATGACATCCAGTCAATATATAAATGATTGGCTTTGTTATTTTAGCGGAAACGTTATAAACCAGGTGGTCTACCAAGCTGGCACTCCATGCTCGCAATGCGCCACCACTTGTTCTAATCAGCTTTGCGCGTGACACCCATTACCTAACTACGAAACGATGAAAACTAATAAAAATTTTAATATTTTTCGCAAATAAAAAAATTATTGAGTAATGAAATGTCGTAAGAAAGATGTTGCATAAATTCACTTAGACACATTGAAGATCACATTGAAATTTTAACCTCTACATTTCTCCTTTACAGGTAGTTCCGGGTAGTATTTCTCAAATCACAAGCAATGGTAGTTACTTTTTGTTCATCCCAAACAAAATAGTACTGCCATTTCTCATTCGTTTGGGATACGCCCATTTGGAAAAAGGAAATCCTATTAAGTGAAATAAAACGGAAACTGGATTCTCTTTGCCTCTTTCGTATTGTCTATCCTTCAAAACAATTGACTTATTAAAAATTTTCATGGGTTAACATTTTTGCGGAAAATATACAGAGTTATTTTTTGTGATGCCTCAGCTAAAATTTAGTTTTATAACCCAAGTAATGGCTAAAAATTGACAAGTGTAAACCTTTTGGATTGCCGAGCAACCAGTTGTTGCGATCAAGAATTATAAGACAGTTGAAGAAAAGATATGGTGCTCCGATCCAGGACTATGGGTGCCAATCTTCCGCCAACTGTATATTTTTCGTTTTCCTAAGTTTCGTTAGTTTTGAATCGCTGATCTGGTTTTCTCTGGAAGCGGACATCTCTCCAACTGCTTATAAAATGGACATTTCGCCAACTTGCGAAAAATCCACTTGGCGAAGTGTCCTATTGACGGTTTTCTCGCTTTGCCAGGTTACTCTAAGTACAACTACTGGAATGGTCCTATGGGTTCAGTTCAAAGTTTTCAAAGATGAAGCTAATGCATCTGCGCTTTTTGATTATTTGCACCTCTTGTATCTATCTGTTTTGAATTTGGCGTAACTGTCGTAGACTATTAAGCTTCAGGCTGTTAAGCCGATTAACTAAAACGATGGAATTATATATTAGTTGGAATAAGCGACAGCTGTTTTAATAATAAGTTCTTGAATGAGTTTCCTAACATTCAAATAAGAACTAACAGCCAACCCGAGTAATAAAGCCAGATTTATTCGTGCTCGCTTTCAATTATTGGCTTCCTTGTTTCTAGCTGCAAAAGGTAACAGCTGTATAAATGAGATTCAGCTCTCTCAGGGGCGTAACTAGGGGGTTGTACCCCCTCCTCGAAATTCTGAAGCTAAAAAAGCCATAGGATCCCCCATATGGTTTTCAAAATTTCCGAAAAATTTTGAAAAATGCACTCCTAAAGGACATATCTGGTAACTTGAATTTAAACATGACAAATTGACGCGCCGGAATTCAAATGGACATTTGATTATTTTCCACTAATGCTTTATTATAAGCCCCCCCCAATTTTGGGTTTATACAAATTCTTTCGCCGGCATGAAACTCTTTTACCATTTGTAAATGGCCGAAAACATAGTTTCAATAGAACTTTCAGAACTCGATCAATGATATATTCAAATTTGCTCATTATGTTGAAAAACCCCGTTAAATAATTATAAGCCCCTAGGGAAAAACCAGTTTTTTGTCTTTCCGCCAAATTGGACTTTTGGCGTATTCAAAAATCTGATGAATGATCCAGAATCCACTTTGCGCACCAATGCAAAACCCATAATTTGCTAAAAAGAGCTGACGCCAAAATCTAAATGGCGAGTAATGTTACAATAGTCTGTGAATATTCCATAGCTCTTGTGCTTTATTCCATATCTCTTGTATTATTGCTGCGGATATTGCGCTCAATATGGCTAAGAAGCAAAAAGTTTAAAAAGAACTTCTTGACAAAGAGTAACGTTACTGCGAGTTTGCTCATTTATTTGATCTCATGGTCAATCGTCATCATTGTCTCATTACCATTCCTTCTATACTATATAGTTACCTGGAGACCTGCAGGTAAGCAATTATTAGTGATCATTCGGCAACTTTCTCAGGTGATGGTGATGTATTACGTATTAATTTTTAGCTTCTGTTCGCGACGGTCCAACATTGTTTTGGTTAGCCATTTGGTCGGTGCCGTCTCAAATATGTATGTCCTGCAGTGTACTATTACTGACTCTCGAAAGGATCTCCTATATCCACTGGCCAGCTTTACGACACTCTCACCGAAAGTACCCCTTTATAATATTTGGTGTATCAATAGGCTTGCTTCTGGCTTGGAGTTCAATATTGTGGACCGTTATGTACGAATTGCCAATACCGCCAACCATAGGTATATGCTTATACTATTATACCCAGAGGACATATCATGGGATAATCCGAATCAAAGAATGCCTTAATTATGTTAAACTTTGCAGATTGTGCTGCTTATGCTTGCATTTTTCGTCCTAATGTGCTGGACTTTTATACTCAGACTAGACGAAGCTTAGCAGTATTGAACTCGCTTCTTGGAATTTATTTTTTTGTTTTACTTCAGAAAAAGTGGAAAGCAGGTTCTGCGGCGAAATGCAGCTATCATGTAGGTTCTGATTACAGACGCAGCGGAAAATGGTCTCTCGAGATTTCACCTGTTATATACAAATTTAGCGTATAAATGTAATGGCCGGAGTCGTTCTTATAGCGGAGTTCTCGTTGAACATTTTGCCTATGGCACTTACTGCATTCTTGTACTACGTAAGTTGTCGAGTTTTTAGAACCGGCGTTTTTAATGTCCACAATCTATGATTTAATAAAAATAGTAACTAAATTCACGCACAATACATTTCAGTGTTGCAATATGTGGATAACCACAATCGTTGGGCCAATTTTCAATACAATTCTCGTTGCCATGGACGTATTTATTGCATCCGTTGTGTACACTACCTGGCTTGGCAAAAGGCTTAAAAGATAATTAGAGTACCAGATGATCACCATATAAGATGATTACGTGTTCGAAGAATGTTACAAGAAAAAAGTGCAATCTAAGATTACAATTAATTTTCCACCTGTTTAATATTGGGTTGTCAGATAAAAAAGTGCCGTTTTCATTCCACTATGCTTTTTACAATATATCATTACTCAGCATTGTTCTAAATGGTTCTAGAATATTCGAAAGTCCAAGGTTTCATATAAAAAAAGACCAGGTCAAATGGTTAACATTTTCATGTCGAACGACCCTCCCAAAGTCGACCGAAAAAAAATCCATTTTCAACTTTGGTGGTAAAAAAAGTGGAAAAATGCAATTTTAGGTAAAATTTTTATTTTTTGAAAACAGAAATTTACTTAATGGCGATTTTTTATGCATTTCCAGGCATATCAGATACTGTTTTTTTTGCACAGAGGTGTTTTCGGATATGCTGATTCCGAATCTGTTGTCGGTTTTCGGCGGAAATTTCAAATTTTGGCAAATCTTTGGCATTCTGTAAAAACACTCGTTTTGTCAAAAATGGTTTAAAAAGTGACAATTTTGGGGGCTATATTGAAAACCTGATTGCAGATTTGGAATCAGCGCAAAAAGTTGCCCTTGTGCTGTGAAAAAATTCTATAGACTATCGAAAAATCAAATTTTTTTCCCGGCATGCCAAAAAATTGACTTTTTGATAATTCACAGAATTTTTTTCTCCAAATAGCGTTTCTAGGGCAACTTTTTGCGCTAATTCTAAATCTGCAATCAGGGTTTTGAATATCGCCCACAAAATTGTCACTTTTTGACCATTTTCTACAAAAAGAGTGTTTTTAGAGAATGCCAAAGATATGACAACATTTGAAATTTCCACCAAAAACCGACAACAGAGTCGGAATCAGCATATCCGAAAACATTTCTGTGCAAAAAACCAGTATCTGATATGCCTGGAAATGCATTAAAAATCACCATTAAGTAAATTGCTGTTTTCAAAAAATAAACATTTTAACCTAAAATTGCATTTTTTTGCACTTTTTGTAAAAGGTGGTACAGTGCTTTTGATGTCAAAAAAAATTCTTAGAGTCTCTAGATTATTATGCAAAACACTTAGCACAACATCATCGGAAAAATGTGTCAAAAATTGGAAACAAAATATGGGTAAAAAAGTTGCGCCATCCTGTAAAACATTCGATATAATGAACGCTGGCCTTGGTTTATAGACGTTCGAAGATATACCGTATTCAAGTTCACGAAAAATTGCTATTTTCTTCAATTTCTAGTCATAAAAATTTTTTGTTATGAAATCAGAGCCGATTTTGTGTTAGTTTGAAGATTGTGACCGAAGCCTAATAATTTGCATGAATGTTACCTCATGGTCCTCCTGATCCATCAACATGTCTTTTACACTCTGTCCACAATGAAATAATCCAGGAATGTACTATATAAAGCTTACTATATACCGTTGTTTCCTTTTCGTTATTTAGCGGTACATAATCCTTGTTGTTCATCGGTGCTTAACTCTTCATTGCCCAGCCGTGGGAGACCCCCGTATGCCCGTCCGTAGGATTTTGCTGATTTTTGGTATACAGGGCCCATTTGGGTCCCTGATAACGGGAAAAATATTATTTTTTTTGAAATTCGACGATTTTCCTATATTTTCAGAGCGTATGGAAATCCATACGCTGGGCACCACCGGCTCAAACGCTCCCTAGGTCGAGATCTCGCGCAAGTGTGCATTTCGCACGGGTGTCCCAAGAGCAAAGTTGCGTTTCAGAACCTTATAAGCAACTTTTACGTTGGGATCACCGCGCGAGATGCGTTATTTACGTAAAATTTGGTTGGTGCCCAGCGTATGGATTTCCATACGCTCTGAAAATATAGGAAAATCGTCGAATTTGAAAATAATTAATATTTTACCCATTATCGGGGACCAAAATGGGCCCTGAAAAATGTTATTTTTTTTGAAATTCGACGATTTTCCTATATTTTCAGAGCGTATGAATATCCATACGCTGGGCGCCATTCGGGTCAAACGCTCCCCTTGTGCCCAGCGTATAGAGGGAGATTTTGTGCAAGTACGCATCTCGCGTGGGGGTCCCAAGAGCAAAATTGCGTTTCAGACCCCGAAAAGCAACTTTTGCTTTAGAACCCCCCGACAGGATGTGTTATTTCCATGAAATTTGGTTTGTGCATGGATTTCCATACACTGGGCACCAAGGGAGCGTTTGAACCGAATGGTGCCCAACGTATGGATATCCATACCCAAACTAAAATTTCCAATTTCTTCATTTTTTGTAGAGAAAGTTTGTATTTTTTTTTCATTTGTACGTAAAATACAAGTAATAAATATATATGTTGCAGTTAATCCTGAGTTTCAGTTAATCTTGAGATTAACTAGTTAGTCTCAACATTAACTGAAATTTCAGTTAATCTTGAGATTAACTAGTTAATCTTGAGATTAACTAGTTAATCTTGAGACTAACTAGTTAGTCTCAACGCCAACTAATTAATCTTGACATAATGCAGAGAATTAACATGTTATATCAGGTTTTGATCAAATATTGACCTTTTCAACTATTTAAATGAACTATTAATATTTTAATATACATTTTCCTTGGAGACGAATTGCGACGAGCTTGGCTCGATTTGATTGCGAGAGTATTGTTGGCTGAGAATCGGTTTTCGAGGATCGGTTTTCGCACGGTCGACTGAAAATGTAAATCCTCTAATAAGTCCGTCCCCTCAATTAAGTCCCTCCCCTCAAATAAGCCCCCCCCCAAACAGAATGCCAAACGTACTTGCGGTGTCGCCCGAAAAAAACTAAGTGCATATTTTTATAGATCTCGTCGAGTTACGTAAGAAAAACCCCCCAAGCCAAAACTTTGTCATTGAAAATATCGGAGAAAATTGACTTTGAAATTTGAAAATTTTTTTGAAAACCCTTACGAAACAATAAGTCCCCCGGGGGACTTATTAGAGGATTTACGGTATTTATAAATCTTGGGACAGAATCGGTTTGACCACAAGTCCTTTCTTCACTTTGGCTTTTTTGAACTCGCAATATTTGCATAGGGAAAGGTAATTCCAGTAGTGGTAAATTCAGGCTATGTGAATAATACGTCATTATTTATACATTGAGCGAGAAACTTGTTAAAAGTTTCATTTGCGTCAAGATTAACTAGTTAGTCTCAAGATTAACTGAAATTTCAGTTAATCTCAAGATTAACTAGTTAATCTCAAGATTAACTGAAACTCAGGATTAACTGCAACATATAGAAAGCATAAAGAACTAGAGATTTACATTAGAATATATTTCTAGAAAAGTTGTCTGAAGTGAGCTATGTCTGGGAAAACTCGAAGTGGTCGGAAAAAATAATTCAGAAATTTTTAATTTTAAAAGCATAATTACCAAATTTGGTATAGATCGATTAATTACTACACCAAGAATACATATAGACAATAAGAACCGCATTCGTATTTTAAATTACTAAAAATTTTCTTAAAAATTCATTGCGTATGGAAAACCATACTGTGGCAACCAATGGGGGTCACCAAAAGCGTATGGATTTAAATACTGTGGGAAATGAAGAGTTAAAAGAACATAACCAAACTAGCCGCAAATGTGCCTTCTGTTTTCTGTCAAACGGAAAATATCGTTCAGAAGTAAAGGTCGTTCGAAGAATAAGAATTGTGCAGCGTCAATACCGACAGGTACCATAAGCATAAGCTTATGGAGTGAACCTTTTTATCATCAAAAAGCAGTCTAATCATTATTTTGGGTATGCCGTCCTTCAAGCCGAGATATAAGCCGTTAAAGATGCGGTTAGTTTTCGGCATCTGGAAATATCATTTTCAGATGCGTTTCGAAAATTGCTACCGGGGTGGGGATTTTGTATATTTCTGTATCTGAGTCCAAAAAACTCAAAATAACAAATTTTTTCGAGTGCCGAAAAACTATGGTCTGTAAAATTAAATATGTCGATTAGAAATTTGCGCTTGAGCAACTGCGGTACCAAATTTCATTCCAATGGACATGCTAAATTTTACAGGCCATAACCGCAAGCCTCAGCAGTTATGAGAGAATTTCCGGCCGTAAAAAAGAATTTTATGAGTGATGATTTTAATGTCCCAGGAGTATTTTATTTTTATATGGGTTTCTGTTTTCTTTTAGTCACTTTCAGTTTTCGTTTTTCGTTGCTGTAATTTTTCGTTGTATTTTTCCTATGGTCATATCAGTATACGTTAACCCAAATTAACTCATAGTTAGTGGGGATTAACTTTTCAGTAATAGAAATAAGCCTTTCATCGCTATGAATATGTCGTTGGTATAAGTGTGCATTTGTCGTTCATCAACTCTGTGTATAATAGCTGTTCTACGAAACACTGGGTAATTAGATGACAAAAAAGAAGTCATATGGTGAAGAAAAATAGACCACTCTTCGCGAATATTATAAAATATGTGTTTTTGGTGATATATGATTTAGATTTAAGTCACAATATTTTTGTTAATGTCATTATCACGAAGTTTGTCAAAAAATTGTATTTGTCAAAAAGTAAGAATTTTATTTGAATGTGACCGAAAGATATATTGTTAACATGTTTTGTATATTGTAAACAACTTTTACATTCACTCTAGAAAGAAAATGGAGTCGATTTTCTGAATGTGGGCACTGCAAAAACTCACCTGACCTGCCATCACAGGGGACCATCATCAAAAGGTAAACGCCACGTATGCTACTGCACAACCATTACAATATACTCATTTGTGTATACTCACTCATTACAAACTTCGTACATTATTGTCATTATGTACGAAGTTTGTAGTATTTCTTGAAAAGTAATGACTTTACTTAAACGTGACTGAACGATCACGAGCACATTGGAGGCACGTATTTTGTAAACATGTTTTTCATTTACTCTTGTAATAAAACTGAACCTGCGCCCAATCTCGAATTCATGAGTCTGTGACAGTGAACACTCAGCTAGCATCACCTGCTAACACAAGGGCCTGTAGAATATATGGAGTCTGATCTCCAGACTCGATTTTATGAGTATCCTGAACCTGCCATCAATTGAAAACAAGTTTTCATTTACTCCAGAAAGAGAATATAGTCTGCACTCAAGTTTCGATTCTACGAGTTTCCAGACAGTGAACGTGGCATCACCTGCTATCACAAGGGACTGTGCTTGTGATGTAGAAGTACCCTGGTCTCCAGTCTCGATTTTAGGAGCCTCCTGAACCTGCCATCAAATTGTAAACATGTTTTTCCATTTACTTCAGAAAAAGTGGCCTGTGCTCCATGTTCGATTTTACTAGACTCCCGAAAACTGGCATCACCTGCTGGTACCATAAAAAGAATCATTGGGTACAGAAAAAAAGTTTTGTTTTCCATTTACTCCAGAAAGAAAATGGAGTCTGGGCTCAATTTTATGTGCCTCCAGACCATGAACACTCACCTGGCATAACCTGCAATCACAAGGTCTGTGTTTGTGAAGAAGATGGAGTATGGTCGCGATTTTATGAGCCTCCTGAACCTGGCATCGTCTGCTATCGTTTGTCCATTCACTAAAAGTTTTTACATTCACTCAAATGGGGCCTGAACTTCGGACTCGATCTTTTGAGTCGGCAGACTGAGCGACCTCACCTTAACTCAATTGCCATCATGAAGAGTCCCTATTGGAGATGGGGACTCTTCATCGTGTCCCCATCTCCAATGGTAAAATATCACGTATGCCATTGCATGATTATTGATTTTATGGCCATCCAGCAAAATTGAAATTTAAAACGTTTTGTTTATAAATGAATTCGAGTTTTGTTTAGTTATTGTATTCCAATTTGCGACTTATTCCATTTCCAATTTATTAGCTTAATTTTACCCCAATTTTCTTTTATCCTGTTCTTGGCGAATTGTTTTGTTCCGTTTTTGGCCAGTTTATTTGAATCTTATATGGATGGCATAGACCAGTCTTTCTTCAGGATTACAAATACTCAATTTGCAATAATAACCTCAAAATAATACTTTTGCCAAGAGAGTTATTTTTGTAAAATGTTTAGAAATTAATTTTGGACAGCTAAAACAAAGGCCAATTTTCCTAAGAATTTGTTTACAATAACAACCTCAGTAATGAGAAATAAAACCGGTGAGCGAATAACTTTCGAAAATTCAAATTGCCGCTGTTTAAAACGAAGTAAAGAATGAAAATGACTGGTTAGTTTATTTCGATGACAGGCTAGGCAGAGGGAAGTGAAGCGGCAGCCATATTTTCTTGTTATCTCTATAATTGTATGCTATTTCTCACTGTTTGCCCATTTCCCTCTAGCATGGACCTGTCGTCAAAATGAAAGAACGAGCCATTTCCATTCCTTACCTCGTTCTAAACGGCGGGAGTTTGAAACTTCGCAAACCTCTCGTCTACCAGTTTTACTTCCAACTATTGTGCTCATTTTTGCAAAGTATGGAAATTTCAAAAGATTTGCAAAGTAATATTTGCATATTTGTAATACCTGGGAAAATCGACCTAAAGCAGTGTACATCAGATTTGAGGTAAGTGGCCAAAAATGGGATAAACGCCGATTTCGCCGTCGGAATTAAACCATTCCCTGAATTTTATTGGATGAGTTGTATTAATCGTTACAATCAGACCTTTGCAATCGTAAATCTTTCTAGATCAAAATCCCATCAGACTCAACTCGATTCTACTGTTATCCATGACCTACCTTCACATCCTTATCATACTGTTCCACGCCGGCTTGGTGTTCGGCTGTGAATTCCCCCCTTGGCCAACTCCCAAGGAAACCGTAAAAGTTGATAACCCACAGACAATTAAAGCAGGACAACCTTTTGATGGCCAAATGAAGCGCTACGTTGCATCCAAAGGTGATGGCGGTCAAGGTGAAGGTCAGCCTGCGGTGTTTAGACTCGCAGATGGAGCAACTCTCAAAAATGTGGTGATCGGTAAGCCGGGCGCCGATGGAGTCCATTGCATGGGATCCTGCACCCTCGAGAATGTGTGGTGGGAGGATGTTGGAGAGGACGCCGCAACCTTCAAAGGTGATGCAAAAGACACCTACAAAGTTATCGGAGGTGGCGCGAAAAATGCGTCAGACAAAGTCTTCCAACATAACGGCGGTGGCACTCTGACCGTTTCAAACTTTCAGGTGAGTTACGCTTAGAATCTTCTCTTCATACTATGTGTGTAAATTTCTCAAAGTACACACTGGAGTTTTCTGTGTATCGAAAATCGCCAAATTGGCGTCAATTTAAACCCGATGGTTGGTTTTTGAAATGGGTTTATCTAATAACAAATGCCAGCTTCTTCTTAATCTGCCGCGTAAATATCCAAAAAAATACTCTTTGCAGACACCCTTTAATTTCGAAGATCGATTTTTCCAGAACAAGTGCATTATTAATCAAAAAACAAGAGACCCCGCCGATTCTCGGCGGATTACCGCCTCGAATCGGCGGGGTCTCTTGTTTTTTTTTCGCGGTTAGCGTGCATCCGCGGCGCTTCGCTAGGCTGGAACCGGTACCAATCGTCTTGTCTCGCCGAGACGAAGCGATTGACGTATCACACGCCCAAATCCGAGCGGCGACGGGGGATCTGTGACCCGTCCAAATCCAGGATTTTCCGGATTTCCGGAAGCCATATCTTCCGGTGGAATCCCGATTCGGGCTTGAAACCGGTACCAATCGTCTTGTCTCGCCGAGACGAAGCGATTGACGTATCACACGCCCAAATCCGAGCGGCGACGGAGGATCTGTGACCCGGCCAAATCCAGGATTTTCCGGATTTCCGGAAGCCATATCTTCCGGTGGAATCCCGATTCGGGCTTGAAACCGGTACCAATCGTCTTGTCTCGCCGAGACGAAGCGATTGACGTATCACACGCCCAAATCCGAGCGGCGACGGGTATACTTGCCCTTTTACGTGACCCACGTGACTCACGTAAGTCACGTTTCACGTGAAAATACGTAAAAAATTTTGGCGCCATTCGACTCAGCGTAGCCGATTTAGGGGGGTCCCACGATCCTGAGGTCCGGGAACGTGATTCCAGAAAAGCTTATTTTGGCCTTTTCTATTCGTGTGTGAGTCTACCCTGCGCTTTAGGGACATCAACCCAACTGGGGGGTAAACGTCTGCAGTGCTAAACAACACTCGCCACATGTCTTTGCGCCAGTGACGCAGAGGATTTGTATGGTAAGCATGAGAAAGAGAGTGTTCTAGCCGCCTCGGCCAGTAAAAAGAGCTTTACTGGCTGTAGCCAGTGAAGAGCTCTTTTTACTGGCTGGAGCAGTAAATTTATTTAATTATGGGTTGGAGGGAAGCGAGTGCGTTAGAGATACCACTCTCTCGCAAACTCTTTCTCATGCTTACCATACAAATCCTCTGCGTCGCTGGCGCAAAGACATGTGGCGAGTGTTGTTTAGCACTGCAGACGTTTACCCCCCAGTTGGGTGGTAACCCGCTTTAGGTTAGAGTGGAGGATAGGTTAGAGTGGATTAAAAATCTTTCAACTCTGACCCCGAATTTGGAATTTTTTATACATTACTTTAAAAAACGCAGGAAAATGCAAGTGCTCAAAAATGTCCAAATGACCGAAATAATATTTCTGAAAAATAACATTTACCTTTTTAGGAAGCAACTTATATATTTATACATTTCCAAATAGCACCAAAATGCATTTAGCTCAACACTGAACCATTTTTTGCATAAAATCTTGCTTTTGCAATTTTAGGTTGAAACTTTTGGAAAGCTCTATCGATCATGTGGAAACTGTAAGAATAACGGCCCCGCTGTACCGCGAAAGGCGTTCCTCGATTGCATAAAGGCTACAGGTCCCGGAATGAGCCTTGCTGCAGTTAATGCGAATTATGGCGATTCAGCCACTTTGACGAACATCCAGGTACAGGGAAAACTTGATGAAGTCTGCGCTACCTACGAAGGAAACAATACTGAAAAGGAGCCTCCAGTGCAGCAAAAATACACGCCTGCTACAGATGGAGATGGCAAAACTTGCAATTATAAGAAATCTGACGTTAAGGCTTCCTAAGAGATTTCCAATCGTCAAATTATGAAAAAACATTTACAATTTATATGAGTTATCCATTTTCTGCAGTTTTCTTCTATATTTTGTGTCAAATATTTGGCAATTTTCTAGTAAATTATTATACTGCATATTATAAATATTTTCCAGAGAATTCTGGAACACCTTTATACAACAACAATCTTTAAACAACATTTTTATTCTTTTTGGGCCTAAAAATATTTATTTGTCTTTAATTACGGATTGGCCAAAAAATAGTTGACAAACATACGAGTTTTTAAATTCAATAAAAGCCACACACAGTAACAATACTGAAATGACAAATATTCCAATTACTGGCGTGAAGTGGGTCTAAATAGGGCGTAACAGTATTTCAGTAATCAGTGAATCGGTAGAGATTTGATTAGTGCGGAGGTATCGGATCCGACCTGCACCATGGATATTTCCGGTTATCCTCTCTGTGTATCATCCATCCATTATAGAGTGTGAATATATTTCAGAGTTTTAGAACCTACGCGGATTTGCCGCGCGGGTGAATTACGACGTGCCGAAGACCCACTACGTTATCAATTCGTTTGCAGGCGGGATCGGGAACTCACATTGATTTCTGCACCTGATTGGTGGAAAGTCCGTTGCACTCTTACGTTGAATTGAATTGAATTGAATATTTTTCTCAGGGCATAGTACATACACTGACGTGAGAAATATAAAAGAGATAAAACAAGTTATAATGAAGTGGTCGAAGTATGTTGATTTTTATAGCAACTGTAGTAGATTGCGCCAGACATAGTATGCGGAGATATCAACTCACAGCGTTCTCACCTTTAAAAGCCAAGTACCGGTAGATTTTTCTAATTTAATAGATCGTGTTAGAGGGTGCCTCTTAAGAGTTACAAAGACATAAAATTGTTGTAGGAGAGTATTGTCAGATTATGCTGTTCAGAGATAACAAAAAGTGTTCATTAGCCCAAGAGGCCTGAAAAGCTATGGCGGGAACATGGGTCGCTACTCCATGTTTTTAAACTCCCCTCCAGTTTTGGGTGCCCGCTGCTGGATGTAAATATCCACACGACACGAAATAGCATTAGCTCCCCTCTTAAGACCATGAACACTATTTGTTAAGTTAGAACAGTTAAAATCACTCAAAGATAAATCGATAGATGTATGACGATGTAAACTAATAAGAGGCTAGATAGGGATAGAGATTTAGAGGCTACCGGGTACAATGACAACTCTAAGGATCTTACGGGGGGAAACAATATGGTGCGTTCAAGCGAGCATTTTGAGAGCGGAATGTGCACAGTCTGAGAGGCGGCAAGGCGGCATGAGCAGAGCTGAGAGGCGGCCAGGAGGCATGAGCAGAGCTGAGAGGCGGCAAGCTGGCTGAGAGGCGGTGGCTAGAACTGCGTCTCCTGGAAAATAGATAAAACCAAAGATGTGGTGGGAGGATGTTGGAGAGGACGCCGCAACCTTCGAAGGTGATGCAAAATCCACCTACAAAGTTATCGGAGGTGGCGCGAAAAATGCGGCAGACAAAGTTTTCCAACATAATGGCGGTGGCACTCTGACTGTTTCAAACTTTCAGGTGAATTACGCTTGGATTTTTCTCTCCATACTATATGTGCATTTCTCAAAGTACACATTGGAGTTTCCTTTGTATCGAAAATCGCCAAATTGCGTCAATTTAAACCCGATGGTTGGTTTTTTGAAATGGGTTTATCTAATAACAAATGCCGCTTCTTCTTAATCTGCCGCGTAAATATCCAAAAAAATACTCTTTGCAGACACCCTTTAATTTTCGAAGATCGATTTTTCCAGAACAAGTGCATTATTAATCAAAAAACAAGAGACCCCGCCGATTCTCGCGGATTACCGCCTCGAATCGGCGGGGTCTCTTTGTTTTTTTTTCGCGGTTAGCGTGCATCCGCGGCGCTTCGCTAGGCTGGAACCGGTACCAATCGTCTTGTCTCGCCGAGACGAAGCGATTGACGTATCACACGCCCAATCCGAGCGGCGACGGGGATCTGTGACCCGTCCAAATCCAGGATTTTCCGATTTCCGGAAGCCTATCTTCCGGTGGAATCCCGATTCGGGCTTGAAACGGTACCCATCGTCTTGTCCCGCCGAGACGAAGCGATTGCCGTATCACTCGCCCAAATCCGAGCGGCGACGGAGGATCTGTGACCCTGCCAAATCCAGGATTTTCCGGATTTCCGGAAGCCATATCTTCCGGTAGAATCCCGATTCGGGCTTGAAACCGGTACCAATCGTCTTGTCTCGCCGAGACGAAGCGATTGACGTATCACACGCCCAAATCCGAGCGGCGACGGGTATACTTGCCCTTTTATGTGACCCACGTGACTCACGTATTTTCACGTTTCACGTGAAAATACGTGAAAAATTTTTGCGCCATTCGACTCAGCGTAGCCGATTTAGAGGGGTACCCTCGATCCTGAGGTCCGGGAACGTGATTCCAGAAAAGCTTATTTTGGCCTTTTCTATTCGTGTGTGAGTCTACCCTGCGCTTTAGGGACATCAACCCAACTGGGGGGTAAACGTCTGCAGTGCTAAACAACACTCGCCACATGTCTTTGCGCCAGTGACGCAGAGGTTTTTGTATGGTAAGCATGAGAAAGAGAGTGTTCTAGCCGCCTCGGCCCCAGTAAAAAGGGCTTTACTGGCTGTAGCCAGTGAAGAGCTCTTTTTACTGGCTGGAGCCAGTAAATTTATTTAATTATGGGTTGGAGGGAAGCGAGTGCGTTAGAGATACACACTCTCTCGCAAACTCTTTCTCATGCTTACCATACAAATCCTCTGCGTCGCTGGCGCAAAGACATGTGGCGAGTGTTGTTTAGCACTGCAGACGTTTACCCCCCAGTTGGGTGGTAACCCGCTTTAGGTTAGAGTGGAGGATAGGTTAGAGTGGATTAAAAATCTTTCAACTCCGATCCCGAATTTGGAAATTTTTATACATTACTTCAAAAACGCAGAAAAATGCAAGTGCGCGGAGATGCCCAAATGACTAAAAAGTATTTCTGAAAAACATTTACCTTTTAAGGAGGTAATTTATATATTTATACATATCAAAATAACACCAAAATGCATTTAGCTCTACACTGAACCATTCTCCACATAAAATCTAGCTTTCGCATTTTTAGGTGGAAACTTTCGGAAAGCTCTATCGATCATGTGGAAACTGCAAGAATAACGGCCCCGATCTGCCACGAAAGGCGAACCTCGATTGTATCAAGGCCAAAGGTCCCGGAATGAGCCTTGCTTCAGTTAATGCGAATTATGGCGATTCCGCCACGCTAACGAACATCCAGGTAGAGGGAAAACTTGATGAAGTCTGTGCTGCCTACGAAGGAAACAATAATGGAAAGGAGCCTAAAGTGCAGCAAAAATACACACCTGCGACGGATGGAGATGGCAAAACTTGCAATTATAAGAAATCTGACGTTAAGGCTTCATAAAAGATTTCCAACCGTCAAATTATGAAAAAAACATTAACAATTTATATGAGTTATCCATTTTTCTGCATTTTTCCTCTATATTTTGTGTCAAATATTCCAGAATTTTCTAGTAAATGATTATACTGCATATTATAAATATTTTCCAGACAATTCTAGAACACCTTTATACAACAACAATCTTTAAACAACATTTTTATTCTTTTTGGGCCTAAAAATATTTATTTGTCTTTAATTACGGATTGGCCAAAAAATAGTTGACAAACATACGAGTTTTTAAATTCAATAAAAGCCACACACAGTAACAATACTGAAATGAAAAATATTCCAAAAACTGGCGTGAAGTGGGTCTAAATAGGGCGTAACAGTATTTCTCTAATCAGTGAATCGGTAGAGGGTTGATATTATCAACTTGATAAGTGCGAAGGCATCGGATCCGACCTGCACTCATGGATGTTTCTGGTTATTCTTTCTGTGTATCATCCGCCCATTATGGAGTGTGAGTATATTTCAGAGTTTTGGAACCTACGTAGATTTGCCGCGCGGTGGAATGACAATGTGCCGAAGGCCCACTATGTTATCAATTCGTTTGCAGGCAGGATCGGGACCTCACATTGATTTCCGCACTTGATCGGTGGAAAGTACGAATCCGTTGCACTCTTACGTTGAATTGAATTGAATTGAATATTTATTCTCAGAGGCATAGTACATACACTGACGTGAGAAATATGAAGAGACAAAACAAGTTATAATGAAGTGGTCGAAGTATGTTGATGTTTATAGCAACTGTAGTAGATTGAGCGCCAGACATAGTATGCGGAGATATCAACTCACAGCGTTCTCACCTTTAAGAAGCCAAGTACCGGTAGAGTTTCTAATATAATAGATCGTGTTAGAGGGTGCCTCTTAAGAGTTACAAAGACATAAAATTGTTGTAGGAGAGTATTGTCAGGATTATGCTGTTCAGAGATAACATAAAGTGTTCATTAGCCCAAGAGGCCTGAAAAGCTATGGCGGAACATGGGTCGCTACTCATGTTTTAAACTCCCCTCCAGTTTTGGGGAGTGCCGCTGCTGGATGTAAATATCCACACGACACGAAATAGCATTAGCTCCCCTCTGTAAGACCATGAACACTATTTGTTAAGTTAGAACAGTTAAAATCACTCAAAGATAAATCGATAGATGTATGACGATGTAAACTAATAAGAGGCTAGATAGGGATAGAGATTTAGAGGCTACCGGGTACAATGACAACTCTAAGGATCTTACGTGGAGCAATATGGTGCGTTCAAGCGAGCATTTGTGAGAGCGGAATGTGCACAGTCTGAGAGGCGGCAAGGCGGCATGAGCAGAGCTGAGAGGCGGCCAGGAGGCATGAGCAGAGCTGAGAGGCGGCAAGCTGGCTGAGAGGCGGTGGCTAGAACTGCGTCTCCTGGAAAATAGATAAAACCCTTTCTCAGAAATTAGTACAGTGGACACCAACAATAATAAGAGACTTTACCCACTGATCCACAAGGGATCCCGTGACGAAGACGGCCCGATAAATATACAGTTATCCTACCTATTCATTCAATAAAAAAAACTTTACCCACTGATCCGCAAGGGATCCCGTGACGAAGACGGCCCGATAAACATACAGTTGACCTGCCTAGTCCTTCTGACTATATGAGAAAGTAGTATCTATGAACGTTTCATGAAATTCTAGATTGCTCAGATGGTTTAATGCATTTCGAAAAAGGCTAGTTTAGCTTAAAGAATTCAGGATGCCTCCTTAAGAGAGCGTTCCAATGGTGTCCTATTCTATTAAATAAACTTCTCTTTGTTACCCGATTTGTACTTCATTGCGAAGCATGGGATAGTGTCGAGCGATAGCTGAGAACGAAAGTAGTCGCTGAAATGGAGGTTAGTTCTGCCTAAAAAGATGTTATAGGCAAGAGTAAGTTCAGCGCTTATTCTTCTACGCTCAAGTGAGTGAAGGTCTAGTTTCTTGAGTCTATCTTCATAGCTCATATTGCCCATTTTGCAACGAGCAAAAAGTCTTTTAGTGAACGAGCGCTGAACAGACTCAACTTTAAGAGTTGCTGCTTTACTTATTGGACTCCACACTTCAATCCCATATTCAACTACACTGCGAACGTATGATAGATATGCTTGAAGGTAGAATTTTGGGTTTTTGGTGCGAAAGACATAGAAAAGGATAGACACCATTTTGTTAGCTTTTTGAGGGTGACCGTAAGATGCTCTTCAAACGTGATGTTTTGGTCGAAAAACACACCCAAGTCTTTGAAGGATTTAACTTCCTCAACGAAATGGGGTGTGGTGTTTCTCGCGAGAGAGTAGGAACGTTTTTGGTTGTGCTTACCAAAGTAGAGCACAAAGCATTTCTGAAGAGCAAGCTTAAGGTGGTTTTCGGTACCCCAATTTTCAATGGCAAACAGAGCCTGTTGCACTAAGGGTGTGTCAATGTGTAGGTTGTTATGTGTTGCATAAAGCTTCACATCGTCAGCAAAAAGTTTTAAGGAAACACCCTTAGGCAATCTGTAGGCTAGATCATTGATGTAAATTAGAAATAGAAAGGGGCCGATAACACTACCCTGTGGGACACCTAGGCTAGTTGAAAAGTGCATAGAGTAAGCTCCGTTAACATATACCCGAAATCTCCTCCCAACCAATAGATTTTTGAAGAGGATAAGAATTTTACCTCTGATTCCAACCGTGTGAAGTTTCAGGAGGAGAATTTCATGGTCTACGCTATCGAAGGCTTTTTCAAAGTCGAGATAGAGCATGTCTAGAGAAGTCATGCCCTTTTTCCTATTTAGACAGTTGACAATGTCGTGAAGAGTGGTGGCTAGGTTGAGAATAGTTGAACGGCCTTCAAGAAACCCGAACTGGTTTTCAGAGAAAAAGCCCTTGACTTTTAGGAAAAGGGCACATTCCTCAACTACGATTTTCTCAAGAAACCGGCAGAGGCAACTAGTTAAACTAATTGGCCTATAATTCGAGATTGTTTTTGGGTCTCCTTTCTTGAATACCGGGACAACTATAGACTCACGCCAAGCCTGCGGGATATTACCCTCATCGAGTATTATCCGAAAAAGTTCAGTCAAAATAGGAGCCAGGGTAGACGAGCAGTTCTTGAGTAAAATGAAAGGGATTGAGTCAGGACAGGTGCTGTTTCTAGCCGGAAGTTTGCTTAGTCTTTTTCGAATATCATCAGAGTTGAATTTGATGTCTTGAAGAGAATGACCATCTGCTTTCCCCGAGGGGATAGAGATGTCATTTATCAATTTCTTGGAGCGTAAATTGTTCGAGAAAAATTCAGCAAACTTCGTAGCTTTGGTTAAATCGTCAGTGATAAAATCACCGTTAGAGCTAATAAGTGTGGGAATTTCCCTCCTGTCCTTCCCCAGTTTCCCTTTCAAGAACCCATAAAAACTTTTTGGAGATTTGGAAAACAGTCGAAAATCTTGTTCGAGGTGGAACTGAAAGATAGCTGAACGGTATTCCTTACACTTGAGCTTATACTCAGTTAATAACTCAATACTAGTGTTTTTGATGGCTAGTCTGTACAAGTTCAGTTTTTGCTTACTAAGGATTCGAATGTTCATAGGATACCTGCATTTGGAAGTGGCATGTACCGTTTTCTCCGGGCAGTGATGATCGAATAGCGCTTTGAGCTTAGTTGCGAAGGCTTCGTATTTCGTCTTGATTGAGAAACATGTGTCGAGGTGCTGGCTCCAGTCGTTGTGAAGGAGGTCGAAGTTTAGCCTGGAGAACTGCTCATCACTGAATTTCCGGATCTTGACCAAAGGCTTGGCTACGCGCAGCGCACTTGCGGCGAGATCGAATTTGACGATATTGTGGTCCACGAACTTGTCCAGGGTCGAGATGTTGTTAGCTAGCATACTAGGAAAACTGAAAATAAGATCGAGAGTATTTCCATCAGTTGTGCTGTTAGGCAAAAATCTTGTTATAGATTTGACGTGTTGTTTTAGCCCCCTAGTATTAGCAAATCCTAGTAGTGAAGAGTCGATTTGAGTTTTTCCCGTCCAATTTTCCCAGTTTGCACCAGGGCAGTTAAAGTCCCCACACAAAATTAGGTTACCCTCAATTTTGTGAATTCTTTCTAAGGCTTTTTTCTTTCTAAGGCATTAGCATATTTAAATCGGAGCTTTGAGCATATTTTTATAATTATCATTTCACTTGGCAGAGCTCCGAACATGATATATTAATCTTTCCTGAAATGAACTATTCGACTATAGCTTAGCTCAGTTTATCTCTTTAAATGTCCAATGCCGGATTCTATTTCATAAATTACACTTGGTTTAAGGAAAACAAAGCTGTCACATACCAGCGTTCCATTGGCAATGTCACGATACACCCTCAAAGCAAGTGCAAGAAGAATTTCCTTTGTCCTCATAATTGCGCAAAGTTCAAGTATGTTTTTTAGAAAAATGACAATTTAATTAATCATTTTTTGTAGCACATTCAATAAGAAAATCGAACGACATTTTGATTACTAAGTTCACGACTGTTTGTAAAAAATTGAGAAAAATAATTAATTTATAGTTAGGTTTTCGTTTTGGCCGGTACCGTTTTGGCCGGTACCGTTTTGGCCGGTACCCCAATTTACCCACGAAAGTGCTTCAGGGGTCAGTTTGTCGGCTTGTGAGTAGGCCGTTTGACTCCGAGGGGATATGGGTGCCTGGAAAATGGTTGATAAACTGCACATTTATTTTAGTTGCCATCGAAATTCAAGATTCCAGTGGCTTAATTGTGGGGAATATCAATTACATTCAAGATGTACAGAGTAAAGGAAACATTTGGCATGATGTGAGAGAAGCAGTTAAACATTCATTTGGTTTACCAAATTACATACAAGTTGCACAGCCCGGTACGTCACCTGTCATTCTTGATATTAGTGTGAGCAATAGCAGACAAAACTTGCACGTGCATGTCGACAAGCCTATCGTAGTCGCCTATGAGTTGAGAGAATTATCAGGACCAAGAATGAAAAAGCTTATACAAAACTAGAATTTGTTCTTTTTCTCTACGAAAATTTGTTGCATTATTTTCGGTTGAATTCTATTTTGTTCTTTATTTGAATAAAGTACAGTTGCTTCTCTATCGGCCTTTGGGCCAATTGAGCAGAATTGACCGAGACTGTTTTTATCCAAAGTTTCGGCAACCTGAACACAAGTTTATAAAGTGATACGTGTAATTACATTCCTCCCTATAATTACTCCCCTGTATGGATTTTTACTCCATGGTTTAACTCCGCTCGGAGCCCTTGCCACTTAACCAAAACAGAATGAATAATTGTCCAGTCGAGTTACGTATGTTTAGCTTGTTTAAAAATCTAAGTCTAGGATGCAAATGAGCGAAATAGCCCTTGACCCTTATGGATTAATGTTTCATTTGTAATAAAAATTTTATTTTGTTAATGTGACAATAAAGAAATTTATCCGCAACTGTTGTATTTGTGAACAAAAGAATTTTAAGAAATTTTATTTTAAGCGAAATCAAGACAAAGGCTGTTCGAGAACGAACAAAAATTGAACGGCTATGCAACAACTGAAATATTGGAGGAGAGGAGGCCCTTTTATAGGGCCGATGACAAGGCTTTCAAAAGCATGAAAAGAAACAATGTAAGCGCACTTTTTGGTGCTAGAGTTTGAAAGGGAATTTCACAAGCATTTTCTATGAAATAGCTGATACAAATAACACATAATTAATGAGTTTAAAACTGTGAATTTAATGTGTGATTTGATCAGTCGCTTTAGCGACATTCCGGCCAACAAGAGTTCGCAGCCTTTCTGATTGGAAGTAGCGTTGGATCTTTAGCGCCATGCCAATGCTTGACTTTGATGTTCGGCAGCGCGTTCCTCCTTGAATTCTTTTCCCGTCTTTCCCAATGGTTTGAGTCTTCTTGCTCATCGGACAGCTTTCTCGGTGGGCTCTTCTTCTCACGTTCGGTGAGCTTCTCCTTGCCCATTTCGGATGTACTTTTCTCAACGGACGTTTCTTTCTTTTCTCCGTTCTTTTCTCAACGAGCGGCTGTTTGCTTTTCTCCTTCGAGCCATTGGATTGCCTCCGGTGTTCCTTTTGGACAAGAACAGTCACAGCCGATTGAACAGGCAGTTGGGAGGTCTCTTTTGCTGGGCCATACATTCGATTGGGAGAGTCTAACACATCCTCGATCGGCTGCTTGGCATATTTCTGTCCCTTGGAGTGTTTGCGTTGAACACAGGCCATATGGGGCTGAATGTACCTCTCGCCATAGCTGCAATTGTGGCCAACGCACTTTGGTTTTGACTCTTTACGCCTGGCCAATTTTGTATGTTTGAGTTCAACATCCCGTTCGAGAGAATGTACAACCTTTGCGGCCTCATTGCTCCTCTTTCTCGGGTTGAAACGGCTCGCATCTTTCGGAATTCTCTCAGCTTCTATTTCGGGAACTGTTTGCTGCTCGTCTTGCGGACCAAGTGTTGAGGCCAATTCCTGTTGCACAATTCCTCGAGTTAGAGTTCCGTCTTTGCCTTTCTTCTGTTGGTAGTACGGCTTGTCCATCTTGGTATTCCACGGAATTCCAGGGACTTTCGTCTGCTCTTTATTCATCCGGGCTTCTTCTAGTACGATCAGTTTGAATTCCACGGAGTTGTCCATTCGAATTGGCTCATCAAATAGCTTCACCGCGACTTTGTCATCGTCTTGTTCTGGATCTTCTGAAACACCGGAACTTGTCCCGAATGCGACCCCCAAAAATTATTTTTTCAAAAACAATTTTTTAAACACTAAAAACAATTTATTCAACACTATAATTTTTGGGGGTCTAAAATAACAATGGCTGTGTTTTATATAACATTTTGGCTTCATCTACCCAAAAATTAAAATTGCTTCATTGCGCCTATTAAAAGACAGACTGCCGCAGAATTGTGCGATAAAATACACAATTTTATTGAAAACGAATAACTTTTATAGTGTTTTCGGCCATGTGAGTTCGAATTCAAAGGAATTTTTGAACATGTCCTATAGGTATAGAAGCATTTTAATCTAATTTTCTTAAAAGAACAAATTTTTAGAAAAAATTTTCTTCTCCGTCTCCTTTTTTGTCGTAAACCTATTGAAGGATTTTATTCAATATTTTTCTTTTAGATATAGCGCTGATATTATTTTAATAACCCTCCTCAGGTGTCCTACACCTATAGGACATGTTCAAAGATTCCTTTGAATTTTTGAACTTATATGGCCGATAACACTATAAAAGTGATTTTCCCGGGCCCAGGGAGTAATTTCTAAGCTTACGCCTGAGTCGTGATGCTTTGTTCAATTTTTGGACTCATGTGCGAGAAGCATACAAGCCTGTCGAAGGAGAACTGGAATACGTACAAACTTTTGACAAAGAATATGAACACGATATTTTTGATGATGTGTAAATATAGCTTTGTTATTTCACCGCGACTTTCTCATCGTCTTGTTCTGGATCTTCTGAGACACCAATTCCTTCAAGATTTCTGAATCTTTCACTGTTTTCGTCATTTGGTTCGGATTGGAACAACGTGTTCACTACGATTGCGTGAGAAGACACCTTTTCTTTCTGCAGCGTATTCATTTGAGCTCTTCCGCACAAGATTGGTCCCAATGTACTGTGAATCAAGTACATTGATTCTGACAATCGCTCGACTTTCTGTAGGAACTTCCAGAAATCTGCCATTCCTATTAACACATCGGGTTCTTGAGCGTCTTTGGGTACCAACGCGTCTATATTGCTCGGCGGCTGGCTTTCATTTCCTTCCCACGAAGCGGTTCGGAGGCTCGCAGAGATTTTGTCAGTGCTGTGAACGATCACTTCCCGCATGCTTCCATCATTCTGCTGAATGTGTACTGCGTGTACGGCGGATTTCATGCGCATCGGTGTGTCTTGATTGAACGTCTGAACTTCTAACTCGCTGTCTCTGATTTTTCGCAGCTTCAGCTTATTGGCCAGCGCTTTTGTGATGTAGGAGATTTGGCTTCCGTTGTCGAAAAACACAATGGCCCTGACTTCTGTTCGTCTTGTCGGAGAACCGATTGTCGCTTCTTTTGCCATTAGGAACACTTCCTGCTTCCACTCGCTCACGGCTGAGTTGGAGAGTGTTTGATCAACGGGTTCGCCAACATTATTGGTGCTCTTCTGCTTCTCCTCTCTTGGCTTGCCAGTTTCTCCATTTGGCGTTAGACATATTGCTCTATTGTGTCGTCCATCGCAATGTGCGCAGTTTCGACGATTTCTGCAGTATGGAGCTCTATGACCTCTTCGGAGACAGACGAAGCATCTTTTCTGTTCAGCTAATCGCTTCACGCGATCCTCCCGGCGTGGAAATTTTTTGCAATCTGCAGCCCAGTGAAAGCCTTCTTCACAGAGGAAACATTCGGACTTCGGAGAATGCGAATTCACGGGAAGCATCTGTTTTTGAGTGACTGCGAAAGCACGAGTTGTCTCAGTTTGCTCACTTCTGTGGGATTGCTCGGAACGCTTCACTTTTTTGTGTTTGTGCTTATACAAAACTAGAATTTGTTCTTTTTCTCTACGAAAATCTGTTGCATTATTTTCGGTTGAATTCTATTTTGTTCTTTATTTGAATAAAGTACAGTTGCTTCTCTATCGGCCTTTGGGCCAATTGAGCAGAATTGACCGAGACTGTTTTTATCCAAAGTTTCGGCAACCTGAACACAAGTTTATAAAGTGATACGTGTAATTACATTCCTCCCTATAATTACTCCCCTGTATGGATTTTTACTCCATGGTTTAACTCCGCTCGGAGCCCTTGCCACATTAACCAAAACAGAATGAATAATTGTCCAGTCGAGTTACGTATGTTTAGCTTGTTTAAAAATCTAAGTCTAGGATGCAAATGAGCGAAATAGCCCTTGACCCGTATGGATTAATGTTTCATTTTGTAATAAAATTTTATTTTGTTAATTTGACAATAAAGAAATTTATCCGCAACTGTTGTATTTGTGAACAAGAATTTTAAGAAATTTTATTTTAAGCGAAATCAAGACAAAGACTGTTCGAGAACGAACAAAAATTGAACGGCTATGCAACAACTGAAATATTGGAGGAGAGGAGGCCCTTTTATAGGGCCGATGACAAGGCTTTCAAAAGCATGAAAAGAAACAATGTAAGCGCACTTTTTGGTGCTAGAGTTTGAAAGGGAATTTCACAAGCATTTTCTATGAAATAGCTGATACAAATAACACATAATTAATGAGTTTAAAACTGTGAATTTAATGTGTGATTTGATCAGTCGCTTTAGCGACAGCAACGACTTAACGATAACGAGGCTTTGTTTTCACGACAGATATGTGCTTTGCAATTTTGGAAGTTCTTCCGTTGTATCAGATTTTTCTCATCTGTTCCGACATGGTTCCATTCAATTGCAATGTCGCATTTGGTAATTCGTAACTCGTTTCGTGACACTTTGTAGCCTAAATTCAAACTGAAAATATTTCCGAATGAACCCAAATTATAAGTTACGAAAAAAGACCAATTATTTTCAACTTGCGTTTAAAAAAGACGTACTAACAAGCGCATTCGAACTAGAGACGGCGGGAATTTGAAACAAGTTTTTGATTGTGAAGTTAATTGAAGAGCAGAAATGATGCATAATCGTGGAAAACGATTTTGCTTTTCAATTATAAAAACACATTCAAATTTCTGCCATCGCCATTTTTTAATGCGCCCTGTTAGTACGTTTTTCGCAAAAGATCACTTTTCCAAAATTGAACGCCACGGGGATTTTATTAGAGAAAACAGCGCTAATCAAATAAGTCCAATCGTACTTTTTACAGAATTAAAATAAAAACTTGCCAGAAATGAGATATTCATAGCCCATCGTCAAGTTGACTCCACAAATCGAATCTCGGCCACTTGTAGTGATTATCGAAGGCCAGTCTCCATCCTTGAAATGCTCAATATGCTCGACTTGATGCCCAAATTTTTCATGCCCGCCATTTCCGATATATCTTTCTTTGAAATCTACTTTCACGTGGCTCACTAAAAAGGTTAATTTAGTTCATTAAAACAGCGGAATATTTGGACTCTATTTCTGAATGACATTTTTAAAGCTCTAGAACGTTCCTGACTGTTCCGAATGATTCCTATTCTCTTAAGATTCCAGAATTTTAATAAAGAATTTTAATAAAATTCTCCCTAGCAAGACCCAAACTAAGTCCCAATAAAGACAATGACCAAAGTTGAGCCGAAGTAAAAGAAAAGAGCCGAATTTGGTCTTTTAGTATGAGCCAATCGGCAAAGGGGGTATTTTTGATCATTTAGTCCTCAGCAAAACCAATTTTCTTTGTTTCAAGTGCAAAAACTAATACCCGCTACTCTGTCAATTCTCATAAAAACTAAATACAAATTGAATAAAAACAAGATTACATACCAAAATCAGCGTGACAAAGTGTGTCAACAAAATCCGCGGCAAGGCATTTACAAGCCAAAGTAAATTTCGGAATCGATAAAAATATAGCAAGAGAAATAACCAAAATTAATTTGATCATAAAGATTACTTTCAAATAACGGTAGTACTTGTTCCGATGCCCGACTAATAAATAGGGATCGGAATTTTACACCGAGTCCGAGCGATTCCGAGTCCGGACTCGGTAGTGGACACCGAGTCCGAGTCGAGTCCGGACTCACCGAGTCCGGTTGAATTTTATTTTTCCCGCCAATTTTTTCGTTGCCAAAAACTGGTGTTTTTTACTGTTTTTCACTAGTATTTCGTATTTTTACTATAAATAGACAAAATTTAGACGGTTTGGTCTATTTTTTAGCGACTTTTTAGATTTTTGAAGAAATTTTACATGCAAATTCAAATTTTACCTGTATTTTTCCAAAAATTTTTAATATGAATATAACCGGTTTAGGTCGACTATTTAGCTCCTGAATAAGCGTTATAGATGGGTGCAGTGTTTTGCTGACCGGGCAATTTGGTAAACTGACCTGACCGGTGACCAGACCGGGACCCCGGTCAGGTATACCTGACCTGACCGGGGTCCCGGTCAGGTCAGGTCAGGTCTGGTCAGGTCATGTTTAACCTGACCTTCTGTATGACCGGGCTCAAAATTTTCCAAAATCGCTAAAATGGTTAAATTTTGCCTGTTTTTCAAGCATATCGTTGTAATGTTCATCTATTTTAGGTTTTTTACACCTAAAATGGACTTTTTCGCAGGTTTTTAGAGCATTTTGCACAATGTTGGGAATTTTTGAAAATTTTTAGAAAATTTTTTGGAAAATATTTGAAAATTTTTTATGGAAAAATTTTTAGAATATATTTGAAATATTTCTGGAAATTTAGAAAAATTTCCTGAAATTTTTTGGAAATGTGGAAAATTTAATATGAATTTTTTGAAATGGATATTAATTTAATCCAAGAGCGAACATTGTCTCGGCTGTAGAGCGAATTTTTTTCCGTCTTATGTTATAAATATTTTTTATCATTCTCCGTCAAATTTCGTTCAAAATTTTGACTTTTGCAGAAGACATTCTCAATTTATGACCATTTAATTGTGTTTTTATAAGAAAGTATGTTGTTCAATCTGGAGAATTCGTATACTCCAATCTAGAGGTCGGCCGAACGTTTTACCGATACCGATATATCGGTCGAACCGATATTTTCATAAAATTGAAGATATTACCGATATTACCGGCGATATATCGGTATCGGCCGACCTCTACTCCAATCCACTTTTGTAATCCATGAAGAAAGCTAGGAATAAAGGCGCTAGGACACAGATAAAGTATGAATGGGTCTGGGGGCGATAGCCCCAAAGTGGAGAAGAAAATTTGAGAATTGGGTCAACTTTCATTGAAAATTTTAAACATTCGCCGAAAGTTTCGCAAAATTTTCGCCGGCCACGCCCTATCGGGCGCGGCCGCCTCCGTTTTTATCCCTTCATTGCCTAGTGTATCCGAATAGATACGCTAACTTTGGAGCAATTTTTGGCCAGTTTTTTGGCTTCCTAGCTAAAATCTGATATTACTCTTATACAGTCAACTTTTTGTCCTGAATAAGAATATCTAATTAATTTTTTGTTTTTTAGCTCTAAAAATTTTTTAGAGCGCTCTAAAAAAGTACACTTTTGAAAAATTTCGAAACCATAGGGGGGGTATCATGGAGTTTCGGAACGAAATATTATGAAAGTTTGTTGAAAATTACAAAACCATGGGGGGGAATCATGGATTTTCGGAAAAATCCCGACTTTTGACCCCCAAAAATTGGAATTTTTGGGGGTTTCTGAAAAAAAGAAAAAATACGCGTCTAATAGAATCTCGAGTTCTACCCGTATACCAAAAATCAGTAAAACCTAACGCTTCGGCATAGGAGGGTCTCCCACGGCTCGGCAATGAAGGGTTAAGGGTTTTCGGTCAGATGACCGGTCATCTGACCGGCTCACGCCGGTCACCTGACCTCTGACCTGACCGGACACCTCCGGTCAGGTCAGCATGACCTGACCGGCACCCCCGGTCAGGTCAGGTCAGGTCAGGTCAGGTCAGGTCAGGTCAGGTCAGGTCAGGTCAGGTCAGGTCAGGTCAGGTCAGTTTAAACCCGGTCAGCAAAACACTGGATGGGTGCCATATTTGTACTTCTTCGGCAATTTTTCTAACAAAATTTCCATGAAAAATAGGCGCATCTAAAATTTCGCCGGGATAAAATCGCGCCGCAGGCGAAAAAAATTTGAAAAATGTAAGATATAAGAGAAAAAGCAAAGAAAAAATAGCGCCGCAGGCGAAAATTTTGAAAAAATATGTGAGGTTAGAGAAAATTTTCTTTCAAAATTTTCAATGTTCAGGCAAGTTTCAAAATTTTTTCCCCGGCCGCGCCCTATCGGGCACAGCCGAGGGCATTCTTAGGGAGTGCATAAAGATTGCGGTTTGCGGAATGCTTGCTGAAGCTCTGCTATAACATATTTGGTCGCATTAAAAAAGTGAGCAGAAAATTATGATGGCAAATAAATAGGCATGGCCATTCGTAGGCCGAAATTTTGGGAAAAGGAAGAAAAAATAGCGCCGCAGGCAAAAATTTTGAGAAAAATAGTGATGCCCGACTAATAAACTTTCCAAACCGGTCCAACTTTGTCTCAAAGGAGTGGATTTTAATCAATACTTTTAATCGAATAAATGAAAGGAAAAGGAATGTCCTAACTTGAACAGTTATAAAATGGAAAACAGAGTTTCATTTACTTATTTTGTATCCAAAAGATTGTAAAAGAATTGTAAAATTGTATTGTAAAAGAAATATTGAGAAAAATAATAAAATCAGTAGCAAATTATAATTTCAAGTTTTCTCAAATTTTATACAAAATCTATATAACAACTTTTTAAGCTTAATCCACCGGTATACTCAGATTTTCCGCTTTTCGTCAAAATCGAGGTTTTTTTTGTAAACTAATCTTTAAACAGAGGTTGTCGAAAATAAATTCGAGAATCTTCGAGAAAGCCTTCCTTTGCTTTTATCTAATTTCCCCACCATCACAAAAGTACATTATTTTTCATTTCATTTCCCTTTCATTTTATTTATTTAAACCACTAACTGATTGAAAATGTTGAAGGTAATGAATTTAAAGAATTCAGATTTTTATTGGCAAAAGTCATTAATTCTGGATAAACAATCAGATCGCCAATTCTAATTTTGAGTCAACTCTTCTCTTTCTCTCCTTTGGAAAGAGAAGAGTTGACTCAAAATTTGAATTGGCGATCTGATTGTTTACCCAGAATTAATGACTTTAGCCAATATTTGAGACAATTAAATTTCACTCAAAATATAAATATTGGGAAGTTTTTAGGCGCTTACTCAATTATCAAACTTTTTCTTACATAATAAAGACATTCTTACGATCAAAACTATAGCGTTATTTTAGTAAAAGTATATACTTTCGCATTTCCTTTTCGATGTTTAGGAAAATTGTTGTAGGCAATGAAATTATAGAATCCAGGGACATTATTCGAGACAATGAAATTTCACTTACCAGGGAGGTACCCAAGGTGTCATTTTTTTCCGGTTGGTGGCGAAATTTTTTCTCGCTAATTTTGAAGGACATCCTCCACAAAGCTTAAGTCCGCCCCAACCATTAGTATATCGGATTTGGCATTTTCCAACTAAAAACGCGAGAAAAATGGTGAAATAGAGTGACGTTATATCGAGCGCCAACTGTATTAGTTTCCATTAATACTCCCACTTAACACTCAATTTTTGTTTAATGAAAATCATAACTGATTCTTTTGTTTCAACTTTCCCACGGTTAACTCAATTCCCACCAAGTTCTCAGCAATGTCACACTAAATCTCAAGCCATTCTCAGCCATACGCATGACATATTGCAGCTTAGTGGGCCCGTTATATATGAGTCCCGGGCACTTCTAGTAGAGAATTTAGGACATTTTCTAGATATTTTCAGTTTTGTAAGCCCAGTGAATATTGTGTAAATATTGTACGTTAATGACCGCTTCTAACGAAGACGTCTACAGCGAAGATGACGGACTTTGTGTAACAGAGGATGGCTTTGATGATTATTGTGTGGGCTTTGGACTGGTATGTATTGGGTTGAAGCTTATCATTGTTTTCTGGTTTACAGTTATACAAATTTTTAGTTTCCAGTTTTTTAGCTCTATAATCGGTTCCACAACGCTGGATCATCGATTCACTTAATCGCACCAGCGCTAATAATTAATTGTGTTGCCATTCCAGGAATGGTCTTGAATGCTTTTGTGATATACACAACCTACAAAAGCAGGTGTTTATATACTGTCGTCTATCTTTATACAGTTATTTGAAACGCGCCTGCGGCATCGCAGCGAAAATTATTTTGAACAAACGCGCTCATAGATTCATTTTCTCAGGGTCTAAAACGTTTATAATCCATTTCCAGCTTACTTCGACCCCATTTCGACCGTTTTCGATCTTGTCGAACATTTTATGACAAATTTGATACCAAACGAACCTCATATTTTGTTCCTGGACATAAAATGACATTTTCGACCATTTCAACCTCCAGTTCGCCCTTAAAAAGGGAGCAGAAAACTTCGTCACCAGGATATTTCGTACTCCGGAACACCTCGCCTCCGGGACACTTCGTCGAGGGAGTACTTCTTAAAAATATACATTTCAGCAAACTCAGAAGCACGGCCAACTATTTATTAGCCTTCACATGCTTCCTTGAAATTTTGCATCTATCCAACAATCTGGTGTGGCTTTCTGTAGCCATTAGTGGTCTAAATTTGATCCGTTACTCAACTCTTGTCATGTGGGAAATTGTTGCAATGTTTGGTGTCAATTGTTCGATTGCTGCGTTAACTGTCACGAGTGTGGACAGATTTTTGAGCGTTTTTCTTCCAGTAATGTATGATTTGTAACAAATATGAGATAACGTTAAAAAGTATACCAGTAAAGTCGAATTTCGACTGACTGAAAAAAGCATTCCAACTAAAGTTTAAAAAATTTTCGAATAACCGCATCAGGATTCTAGTAACAGTAGACCCATACGGAAACTTTTGACTCCTTCAAAATAAATTTTGGTGGCGAAGGAAAAAATTACAAAGTACAAAAAGGGCTAACCAATCGATTCAGGAAACTGATTGGTCATTTTCGAAACAAAATTAACAAAAATTGGTATAAATTTCCAGATCCTGAATATAATCTATTTTTGCATCGGGTATACTGTAAAACTACTTTTTGTCCTTCAGCTTGTTTTGCTCATAGAAATTGGCAGAATGCCAGAAAGTTGCTCTACTCCAAAACTTCTCTCGAATTTGTAATCAAGTATAGGGTGCTCAAATTTGCGAGATTCGACTGCATACAAGACATTTTCCACGTAACCTATTGCACATTTCAGGCATCGGAAGGTAAATCCAAAGATATACTTGTCGATATTAATTTTGTCTTGTTGTGCCTTCTCAGCATTCAATTCTTCTTTTGCGGTGCGAAACGCGTTCATATATCCCGACTAGTGGGTGAATTTTTTATTTGCATAATTTTTAGTGCACAAATTTCCGTGTCATAAAATACAACTTCCCACGCTATAACTGTATGGTCTGTTTAGTCCAACTTGTGGGAATATTAACGACTTGACTGCAATCGGCGATGCAAATCCTTATTACTTTTATAATGTTCTATACTCAAACGTCATTAATTTTGCCTGCTATGGAGCGATTTGTGTGAGAATTGCGACGTGTAAGTTTGCAACGGAAGATAATTGAAAAAATGGAAGCTAATTACAAAAAGTTTCTATATAAATTCCCCGGGAAGATCAAAGTGATTGAATTAGTTACTAATTAATTCCTTAGTAAATTTGTGTTATCATAGAATTTGGTATAGGAGCTAGTGAAAGGGACGAAATTAAAGAATGAATCGAATACATCGTACCTCGTTTATCCGGAATGATCGGGTTCGGGCAATTCATTCTGGATAACTAAATTTCGGAAATTTTAAAAATATTTTATGGATTTGAATTCGCATCCAAAAATTTTACCACAAATATTTTTCAGAAAATTCTGCTACTTTTGAGCAATTTTTGGTCATTTTGTAAAAATTTGCGAAAAATTGCCCAAAATTGGTAAATTCAAATTTTCAAGCCCTATGAAAATTCGGATAATTGAGGTCTAAAGATAAACGAGGCTAGACAGTACCAAAATTTTAGTTAAACCATACAACGGCTGTGGTTTTGAAATTTAAAATTTTCAATTTCGGCACTACTGCCCAAATGATAGGGTTTGTTTTAGCCAAAACGCTAAGTGGCATGCACTCTCGGGTATGTAAGTCGCTAGCCGTCATTATGATAGTGGTTTTTGGCGGCTACTTGATTGACACCTTTAACGGGATGGTTATAATGGAGCATTGGGTCGATCCCGATACCGATGACCTCATCATTTGGTATTGGATAAATTGGTCGCTATTGCCTATAGACATAGCTGCAGCGTCTTGCGGGCCAATATTATACTTCACAAGGTTTGCCATAAATATTCAATACTGATATTTAACAAGTCTCCTTTTTATTATGGCTCGTAGCTCTTCGATAAGTCCATTTTCATAAAACCTAACATAATATTCATGAGTAATATTAACAATATTCTTCATAGACGTAGCCTTTTTTATTGCTGTCTGACCTGAAAGGGTGGTATTGTTAAGGAAATTGGTATTAAAAATTACTATTAGTACAAGAGAGAGTGTCGGCGCGGTGGTCTGGAACGCCAGTCAATGTGAAGCGCCGAATTCATGCGCCGGTCACATTCGGCACTCCAGCCGAATGTGACCTGCAGATTTTTTTCAAAAACAATTTATTTACCACTAAAAACAACAACGTCTGTGTTTTATATAACATTTTGGCTTATCTACCCGAAAATTAAAATTGCTTCTTTGTGGCTATTAAAAGTCAGACTGCCGCAGAATTGTGCGATAAAATACACAATTTTATCGAAAACGGATCACTTTTATAGTGTTGTCGGCCATGTGAGTCCTACACCTATAGGATATGTTCAAAAATTCCTTTGAATTCGAACTCACATGGCCGATACCACTATAAAAGTCATTTTCCCGGGCCCTGGGAGTAATTTTTAATCCCACGTGATGCTTTGTTCAATTTTTGGACTCATGTGCGAGAAACATACAAGCCTGTCGAAGATGAACTAGAATACCTACAAACTTTTGACAAAGAATATGAACACGATGTTTTTGATGATATGTAAACAGATTTATTGTTGTTTTTAGTGTTAAATAATTTTTTTTGAAAAATTTTTTCTGCAGGTCACATTCGGCAGGAGTTCCGAAGTGGAGATTCTCTACAATCGGTGACCTATACCACTGTGCCCTATGGTATCAGGTCTAAAACCTGGGGGAATAGACTGTCCCTAGTGGAAGGTATCTCCACCAAAAATTAGCTCCAACATCGCGTAACTCGCTGAGATACGCAAAGGTCGAGCGCCAGCAAAAGTCGAGTTTCTTGACTTTCAGTGGCCTATTACTCACAAAAGAGTTATGCCACAGCACCGATTTCGGTGTCATTCGTCTTGCCTTGAGCATTTTAGGTATGACTCGCCCACATCCGTGAGAAAAAGCTGCAGTTTGGTTAGAGGAGATTGAAAGGTAATAGGAAACTTGGATGTAATTGTTATTTATAGTTTAATTCTTCGGACATTTTTGAGCATTTTTAAACTTTGGAAATTGCTTTGAAATGCAACTTTTAGCACAGACTATCGAAGAGCCTTCAAACAACAGTTTAACAGAATTTTCAACAAAGAAGTAGCAAGCGAAGCTCGCCACGCGACTCATCAAAGCTCCGTGTTATTCACAAGTCGTCAAGTGTCTATAAAATAGTTCTAGTCATGGTTCCAATTTATATTCGCCTTCAGTACACAACGTATTTTCGAAATTATACATTTTGAATAAATCTGATGTTTGGCCAATGTTTTTTGTAAATTGGGAGCTACTGTAGTTTTAGGAACCTAACCGCAAGTATTTCAAAAAATTTGCTACAGTTGGGCCCTTAAACTATAGTAGCCTCAAATATTCCATCTTATTATAATATTCCATATTACATCCTATTTTTCAATGGATATCAGGAAACGACTAATAATAAATATATAATAAATAACCCTTCTAATATATATCTATGGCCGTAGAACTTAAGTGGCAGTCTTTTAGAAGCATTTTAAGCTATTACCCAAAGCTTATGCTTAAGTCTGGGCTTAGTTATGAGCTATTGCTCGTTATTTTTGATCAATTGTCTGGCGCTCAGTTGTCATGCGCCCATAGAACATTTTGATAGATATTGTACTTTATCTTGTTATTTTTTACATTATTTTTTAGCGCTCGCTATTGTCCGTCGCTCAATCGTCTGGCGCGCACTTGTCATATTATCTGTATCTGAAAAGCTGTCCTCGCTTTTTGTACGCCCGCCGCAAGGGAAATGTAAACACGTCACTAAAAGGGCGGCAATTCAAATGGGTATTTTTTGGTTAAAACCCAAATTCGGTGAAATTTGGCCCGTGTGATATGCTGAGAGGAGGTCAAATAAGGGCTAGTGTGCGGCACACCGAAAAGACAACACAAAGGTTAGAGCGCAGAGAATGTCTTTGTCTGCCCGGTTATTTCCCACTTCCTCTGTAAGGCAATGGGAAATAACCGGGCAGACAAAGACATTCTCTGCGCTCTAACCTTTGTGTTGTCTTTTCGGTGTGCCGCACACTAGCCCTTATTTGACCTCCTCTCAGCATATCACACGGGCCAAATTTCACCGAATTTGGGTTTTAACCAAAAAATACCCATTTGAATTGCCGCCCTTTTAGTGACATGTTTACATTTTTCATGACCGGCGGGCGTACAAAAAGCGAGGACAGCTTTTCAGATACAGATAATAGAGCCTGTTCTATTGGCTTCATCGAGCTTCTCCATCCCTGAAATTCTGAAACATTTCGTATGTATGCACTTTATTAGCTTTAAATTATTTATGTATTTTATTTATTTATATATTTACTATGTGCGAGAAGTCATTCACCAACGGCAGCTGACAGAACGTGGAGAAAAAACGATCCCTGCCTTCACCCAAAACGCAACATGCCACGTGCATCAAGGTCTAAAAAGAAAATTATAATGCGAAGAAGTGTCTAAAAATGGAAGAAAAAAGTTCCCATCTCAGAAAAAGTTTTTATAGGCCTCCCAGGTGAAACTAACTGGTCTGCTGATATCCCACAGATGTTAAAAATACCTTTCATTCATCTCCAAAACGAACCCCGGCAAGTCTCCTCCTCCGTCCTAGTTCCATGCAAATTTGAAAAAAATATTTTACGGATTTACATTCTTTGCCCACGTTCCTCTCCAATATGGGCCCGTCCGGGCCGATATTTTCCATACATTTTTCCGAAAATGCCGTGCCCGGTCCGATCAATTTGTCAAAAAGTGCCGGCCCATGTTTGTTGTAAATATGTTTATTCGAATTATTATTATTTGAATTCAGCGCCGTCGAAAACCCCCTTGTGTGTGTAATTTAATTTATGTTATCACGGAAGAAATGAGATATGGCCTTCCAAAAACAGCCACCTCACGTATTTTTTGTCAAAAAAAGTGACTTTCAAAATGAGTTCAAAAAATCCAAAAAATCGAACGAGAGAATTTTTCTGTTTTTACAGTGTTGTAGAGGACGAAAAGTTATGTCGATATAACTATTTGGTCCGACCAGGGTTCCGAGGGTTAACGACTCTCTAAAAAATGGAGGAAATCGTCGTTAATCTCAGAAAGTCTTTAATCTCGAAAGCGCAAATTTTACGTTCTATGTCACATTTCATTCATATTCATTCACAAATAAAGCCAAGTATCATACTTGCATAGAAAATAACTCATGTTTAATGCGAAAAGTTTATTTCAAAAAGCATGTACAAAATTATAGGCAAAAATATGTGAAACAAAATTAATTGATCTAGACCATACAGATTCGGTGCTATTTTCTCTTTCTATTTATTATATTAAGGGGCTAAAGGATATAGATATTGTCCTCCAGAGTCATTCCAAACTTGCTCATAGTAATTCACAACACAACGCCTCCGCGAAGTGAAAGAATGAAATATCGGCGAAATGGCCGATTTTGAATCAGGGTACAGCTGCGAAACATCGCCGTTATAAATTCCCGAAAACTTTCATAAATCTACGAAGGTTCTATTGTTGCCAAAATTAATCGATACTGTACCAGTGATATAAGGCATATGATTGATAAGACACAATCCAAATATCACAATCTTAAGAGATATTATGCCAAATAAGTATAATTTCATCCTGCACAGTTCAAGATTTTGAGGTGCCATTGGTTTTATCGGCAGGCCTTAGGCCCTGCGCGAGTAATATAAACCTATGCCTAACGCCTAATCCTGAAATTGTGAAAGTAAAGGGTTGTTCAGCCTAATGTAAGAGAGTATGGGCCTGGGATTGAGAAACAGAGAAAAGCTCTTTCAGACACCAAACTTTTCGAGGCTAAATTTGGCACACCAAATTTCTTCAAAAACTAACGCGGACTTCGCCGCGTTAGTTGAGAGGGTTAAATTTTTAGGAAGAAAATTGGCTTTCAAAATTGGCTATTTATTAACTTGCTTAAAAAGTTTACTTATAAAAGCAAGCTTTCTAGACATCTTGTGAATGGATCATCTGTAATCATACGTCAGATTCAAATTCAAAACCCACGAAAACCTCGGGAGCAAAAAATTACCGGCGGAAATGTTGGGAAATTTAATGTAAAACGAAAACACCATCAAACTCATCATGAGATTCATCTGTATAACACTGAAAATTACCATGGCCAAAAGTGCTCGTTGAAATTCCTTGTGCCTACTTTGTGCGTTGCCATGGGACATATGGCCGAGAGGTTTAAAGATTTTGTTAATCCTTTTCTCGCACCAGATCACGATACAAGTACTTGCACAGCTTGTTGTTGTCCAAAGTGTCACGTGAGCAATCACTTTCCATTCTTTCTAAAGCTGAAATACAGTTTAACAAAAAAATCGCCGCTAGCTTCACCAAACTGAATTTAAGATAATGTTTAAGCCCATGTGTAAGCTTAGAATTTCGCGGTAAATAAACTCCCGGAGCCCGGTCATTTTCACCATGGAAGTCAATCCGCTCAAAAGGCTTCGAAATATGAGCGGATTATGAGAAGAATGGTCCCGCCAGGATCAAACAAAAACATATTTACTTTTAAACTATATTACTTTTAAACTATATAAAATAATTCACAAAAGATATGAAAGAAGATTCATTCGCAAAATATGGTTTAAAAGTAAATGTGTTTTTGCCTGATCGCGGCGGGACCATTCTTCTCATAATCCGCTCATATTTCAAAGCATTTTGAGCGGATTGACTTCCATGATTTTCACCCATCGACTTAAAAAAGCCCCAGCCATTTTCAAAATTCGGGGTGGGGCCACGCTGCAGGAGCGGCGTGGGAATTCCAGAGTACTGACACTCTGTGGAATCACAGAGTATGGGGAAATGACAGAGTGATGGGGTGTTAGTAGAGACAACAACGTTCGATATTTTTGTCATTATCTCGTCGAGACAAACAACTTTTACAATGACAACACGTGTGTATTTTCGATGAGCACCTATACTAGTGGCCATTTTGCGGTGGATAAACCTAAATTTCCCTGCATGATACTCTTTCCGTGCGAAAACTACTTACTTTTAGCTATATCGTGCCGCCCCATTCAAATGGTTAGCGAACGCCAATGCTTGGCATGGGGTAAAAAAGAGTATGATCAGCCTAAAGTAAGCCTAGCCTTAACCTAATGCCTAAGCTTAATATCTTGCAATTTCCCTTAGGTGATAGACCATAATTCATTATGTATCTCAACTCAAAAACGTACAATATGCCCTCCCAGTACGTAACCATTTTTCCGATTCAACCAGTTGTTCAAGTCCAAAACATGCAACCCTATCGGCTGAAATTCGTCCCGCACTTGACAAAAACCCATTATGACCATAAAAGCAGCTGCGGAATAAGCGACTGTAACGATGGTTATCAAGATGTTGGCTTCTGCTGACTTTGCGCTAAAACAAAACACTTTATGGAATATATTTGATATTTTCATTATAAAAGCTAAGAATTCTTGTGCTTTCAAGTTGTCATAAATTCCGATCGGCTATTCCCCCGTTATGTAGTAGCAGAAAAATATTCTATGTAAAACTTATCTGTTTTCGCACAACAGTCGATACCTATAGAAAAACTGAACTGGGATCCATATAACATTAGTGTGAAGGGTAAAGAGATAAAATGTCATGGACAGAGAGTCAAATAATGGCGATTGGCCGGCAAAGAATCCATTCATTTCCGCAACAATAAAACCTTCTCCTGTCAATCCAACCTAGAAATAGGAACGTTGATCATGTTTTCCAAAAAGATAAAATAAAAATTCAAGACTAAAGGTCGAAACTAAAATAGGATTCAAGATTACATTTTTGTTCCAAAACCCGATTAAATATTGGTCTTTATAATTTTAAACTAACCGGCTGTGCCACTATTGCGCTTACACCAAGACAGAGGTCAAGCATTGCGTCGATTGACAACATGTATTGATACAGTTTTATTTTAAAAGTGGAGTAATATTTGATGAGATAAAGCAAGTAGCAATTTAATAGTATGGAAAGAATATTTACTGTTGTTTCGACGATGTGGTGTACCTCTTCCATCTCTTTGAAGATTTGAGTCTTAACTGCTATAACAACCATTAAAGAAGTGGATTTTGAATTATCGAACAAATTTAGTCCATTTCAAAAAATGCTCAATAGCTGTTTTAAAAATATTCCATAGAACTGTAAAATGGTAAAGCCAAATCATACTTTTTCTCCGCCCATTTATTCCACCTTTCATTAAAATATACATTAAAACATTCGTAGGATATAGAACAGAATTTTTTGTCGCTTTATTATATTCCTACCTGGCGCTTGAACAGAAGTGCCAGCCAAGGGTGGACGCGGACCGACTTTTTACCCGGTCCGGACCGGACCAACCTCGTGCCCGGTCCGGACCAGGCAAGGGGTCGGTCCGGTCCGGTCCGGACCGCGGACCGGACCGGAAGTAAATTTTTCTCAAAAAATCTGAAAAAATTTTCCGAAGTCAAATTTCTTAAAAATTGTAGTTTTTATTAGTTTTCGGCATTTTAAGCTTAATTAAAACATTTTTTGCAGTCTTAGGCTTAATTTGCAAGTTGTAGAACTTTAGATGTTTCTTGAATTTTTGCCAACTTGTCATAAAAAGTCACATTTTCTGGTGAAATTTTGATAATTTGAAATTTCAAAATTAGCGTAAAGTGTAAATGACTCAAATATTCAGAAGTCTCAAATATTCAATATGTGCAATATGTCACAAAAATTTTAAGCTAGAACACTTTTGAAAAAATTTGATTTGCTTTGTCAAAATTCCACTTTCAGAAAAAAATTATCATAAAATTTTATAACCGGGGCAAATTCTGTCGCAAAAGTTCGAGTAACCAAAAATTGTCTAATTTTTTCTGCGCCTTCAAGAATGCACTCGGCCGTGCCCGATAGGGCGCGGCCGAGCGAAAAATTTTGAATATTTTGCCTCAACATTGAAAATTTTCAAAGGAAATTTTCTCCAACCTCACAAAATTTTTCAAAAATTTTCGCAAAAAATTTGGCAAACAGCATAATTATTTTTAATTTTCGCCTGCGGCGCAATTATTAGTACTAGTATATATACGGTGTCCATGAAATCATTATTGTTTATAAATTATGCTTGAAATTTGCATCTAAAATTGCGCCGCTATCTAAAATTACAGCAAAAACTGAAGGATAAAATCGCGCCGCAGGCGAAAAAATTTTAAAAATCTCTAAGATACAATGTAAAGATCAAAGAAAAAAGTTTTTAATATTTGAGGTTGGAGATGAAAATTTTCAGTGTTGAGGTAATGTTTAATATATAATTTCGGTAATTTTTCGAAAATTTCTCAAAAATTTGCACCAAATTAGGCACCTTTTAAAAAATTTTTCGTCGTGCCCGGTCCGGTCCGCTCGTCCACCCCTGGTGCCAGCTCACTTTTTGCTTCGGTTTTTTCTAATGTTTTTCTCTCCTTCGAGAAGTATTTCAACAAAGAGATAAGGACGAAGAGAATATTCTAGAAGAATAAGGTTGTCAGTCATTAATGCAGTTATTAAAAGTTTTCAAATATAGAGCCACAATGGCATTACTCTTGTTAATACTAAGCAAATGTTGGTTGACTAAAAAATTTGCTTCTCGTCTTTTTAATACATGCCTTACTTATAAAAAAGTTCTAAGCGTCTGACCGACGTGACTAAATAAATAGGATATGACTTGATAAGGAACAACGGGAAAAATTATTACTTATAATGATTTAAATGATTTATTCTCTCATTTATTAATATACAGGGTGAGTCAAAAAAGGAAATTTCTTAAAATGCATATAAAATGGCGATATTGAAGGCTAACGGTTTTCTGTATATTGCTCAGAAGACTTGTAGCTGTCTAACAAAAAAAAGATCACCACGAAATCATGTCGGAAACATAAAAAATCTGAGGGGTCAAAAATCGTAAAAATCGCGTTTTTTGCAGTAAAATTGAGAAGTCGAATCTGCAATAATTTTGCACGTATCGCGTCAAAAAGTGGCATTTTTGGCAATTCGGTCAATTCATCAACCGATCTGTTCATCAACCGTTCTGTTCATCAACCATTGAAATTTCGCATAAATTGAGGGAATTTGGTAGAGATTTTTTGTACTTGGGGGTTTTCGACCCCGCTGAGTCCGAATTTGAGGTCAGTTTTGACCACGCATGCACTGCATGCGCGCGCTGCGAGCGCCAAATGTGTTTGGCCTAATTTTGACGTAAGGCTAAGGTATTTATTGGTAATGGAATTACTGAAAAGGCAAAGTGACGCAGATTCGGACTCAGCGCATCAAAAAACCCTAAAATCACATTTTGCTGATATTCCGAAAAATTTCATTTTTTGGCCATTTTTGACTATAGGGGGGATACCACATGGATTTTGAAAAAAATCGATTTTTTAAAAATGTGGAAAATTTTTCTGCAATGAGTGTTTTTAAGAGTAATTCGATACGCTGATTCCGAATCTGCAATTATTTTCTTCATATCACGTCAAAAATGGCCATTTTTGGACGATCTGTTGGGGTTTTTCGTCTCAAGTTCGAACCCCAGGTCCGTCAATCAATTTTTTCTCGCGAAAATACCGAATTTTCTTAAAAATAACCACAAATTCGTGTTTACCGGACCACAATTGATTAAAAATTTGGAACTGTAAAATGAAATACCATCAATACTAATTTTCTTGCACCATATTGTGATAATTTTCGCCCAAAAACGTCATACAACCTTGAGGAAAAAGTTTTGGGGGGTCGGCATATAAAATTTTTGGCGTGCTGTGTGCCGCACTCGAAAGGAAGCATATGATAATGTGGTAAAACGGGAAGTGTAGCTGACACTTTGTATTTTATTTTTTAATATGAACTTTATTTTATTTGTTTGAATATATTATAATACAAGTGCCAATCTGAGACCAACTAAATTTTCAAAATTTTACAAAGAAAACGCCACCATGACATTTCCATTTTATTTCAAAGTCCGGAGGAAATATTTTTTGTATAATAAATTGCAAGTGTTTGTCTTTTAATTTGTACAAGACAAACTCTAGGGAAATGATCATAATAATGAGAAAAGTTGGTTTATTTCGGGGTCCCGTTTTTCGCTTAAATCGCACTTTTTCCAGTATTCAAAAGCCTTTTTCTTCCCAAAAATCTACACACCAATAATAACCAATTGCACAATTGAGTAGTGCCAAGTCTCAGCTACGAACATGCTTCGGAAAGAAATTTTCATCAAATACACGTTTCAGAAATATTAGAGAGACTGTCCAAAAAACCTGGAAATTTTGGTTTTTGTAACGCAAAAATCCAGGTTTTTTGGACAAACTCTCAAATATTTCTGAAACTTTTGTAGAATGAAAATTTCTTCCCAAAGCAGGTTTGTAGCTGAGACTTGGTACTACTCAACTGTGCAATTGGATATTGTCGGTGAGTAGAATTTTTGAGAGAAACATGGATCTGAATACTGGAAAAAGTGCGATTTAAGCGAAAAACGGGTCCCCGAAATAAACCAACTTTTCTCGTTCTTATGATCATTTCCCCGGAGTTGTCTTGTACAAACTAAAAGACAAAGACTTGCACTTTATTATTCAGAAAATATTTCCTCCGGTTCTTGAAATAAAATAAAAATATCAAAGTGGTTTATTCTTTGTAAAATTTTGAAAATTTAGTTGGTCTAAGACTGGCATTTGTATTTTAATATATTCAAACACATAAAATGAAATTATTATTAAAATATAAAACACAAAGCGTCAGCTACATTTCCCATTTAACCACATTGTCATATACTTCCTTTTGAGTGCGGTACAGGGCCCTCCAAAAATTTCATATGCCAACCCCCCAAAACTTTTTCCTCAAGGTTGTAAAAACGTAATTATCCCAATTTTCGTGGCGGGACCACCCCCGATTTGAGGTCAAATTCCGATTCGCCGTGTCGAAAAACGGAAGGGCCTATATCGAAACCGAAAATAACGTCAAATTCGAAACCAGCTGGGTCGAAAACCCATAAGTGCAAAAAAATTCCAATAATTTTCTTCAATTTTCTTGTATTTCAAAGCACGTCCTGGACGCTCGCAGCGCGTGCATGAAGTACGTCCAATCTGACCTCAGATTCGCACTCAGCGCGAAAAATTACCCTTAGAACATGGGCCACACATCGAAATTTCGCCCATCACATCGGGCGCTCGCAGCGCGTGCATGCAGTGCGCGCGCGGTCGAAACTGACCTCATATTCGGACTCAGCAGGGTCGAAAACCCCTATGTACAAAAAATCTCAACCAAATTCCCTCATTTTCCACGAAATTTCAATGGTTGATGAACAGACCGTTTGATGAATAGACCGGTTGATGAATAGACCGGTTGATGAATAGACCGGTTGATGAATATGTAGTTGATGAATAGGCTGTTGATGAATATGTAGAGAGCCACAAAATACCTGAAATTATGGCAGTGCACAAAACAACGGCATTGCGGCATTCGTAGACAAACTCTAGCTCTTACAGAACAAAATATGCTTTCAAGGACTGCGAGATATGATCGCTCAAAGTTGAGGCACAAACCGAAAACATCGCAAAATTTGATTTTTTCAATTTTTCTGATGGTGTCATTCACTAAAAGTATCATATCTCAGCAATCACCAAATGAAAAAATGTTCTGTAAAAGGTAAATTGGCTTTCAAAATTGGCTGTTTATTAACTTGCTTAAAAAGTTTACTTATAAAAGCAAGCTTTCTAGATATCTTGTGAATGGATCATCTGTAATCATATGTCAGATTCAAATTCAAAACCCACGAAAACCTCGGGAGCAAAAAATTACCGGCGGAAATGTTGGGAAATTTAATGTAAAACGAAAACACCATCAAACTCATCATGAGATTCATGTGTTTAACACTGAAAATTACCATGGCCAAAAGTGCTCGTTGAAATTCCTTGTGCCTACTTTGTGCGTTGCCATGGGACATATGGCCGAGGGGTTTAAAGATTTTGTTAATCCTTTTCTCGCACCAGATCACGATACAAGTACTTGCACAGCTTGTTGTTGTCCAAAGTGTCACGTGAGCAATCACTTTCCATTCTTTCTAAAGCTGAAATACAGTTTAACAAAAAAAATCGCCGCTAGCTTCACCAAACTGAATTTAAGATAATGTTTAAGCCCATGTGTAAGCTTAGAATTTCGCGGTAAATAAACTCCCGGAGCCCGGTCATTTTCACCATGGAAGTCAATCCGCTCAAAAGGCTTCGAAATATGAGCGGATTATGAGAAGAATGGTCCCGCCAGGATCAAACAAAAACATATTTACTTTTAAACTATATTACTTTTAAACTATATAAAATAATTCACAAAAGATATGAAAGAAGATTCATTCGCAAAATATGGTTTAAAAGTAAATGTGTTTTTGCCTGATCGCGGCGGGACCATTCTTCTCATAGTCCGCTCATATTTCAAAGCATTTTGAGCGGATTGACTTCCATGATTTTCACCCATCGGCTTAAAAAAGCCCCAGCCATTTTCAAAATTCGGGGTGGGCCCACGCTGCAGGAGCGGCGCGTGGAATTCCAGAGTACTGACACTCTGTGGAATCACAGAGTATGGGGAAATGACAGAGTGATGGGGTGTTAGTAGAGACAACAACGTTCGATATTTTTGTCATTATCTCGTCGAGACAAACAACTTTTACAATGACAACACGTGTGTATTTTCGATGAGCACCTATACTAGTGGGCCCTTTTGCGGTGGATAAACCTAAATTTCCCTGCATGATACTCTTTCCGTGCGAAAACTCTTACTTTTAGCTATATCGTGCCGCCCCATTCAAATGGTTAGCGAACGCCAATGCTTGGCATGGGGTAAAAAAGAGTATGATCAGCCTAAAGTAAGCCTAGCCTTTAAACCCAATGCCTAAGCTTAATATCTTGCAATTTCCCTTTGGTGATAGACCATAATTCATTATGTATCTCAACTCAAAAACGTACAATATGCCCTCCCAGTACGTAACCATTTTTCCGATTCAACCAGTTGTTCAAGTCCAAAACATGCAACCCCATCGGCTGAAATTCGTCCCGCACTTGACAAAAACCCATTATGACCATAAAAGCAGCTGCGGAATAAGCGACTGTAACGATGGTTATCAAGATGTTGGCTTCTGCTGACTTTGCGCTAAAACAAAACACTTTATGGAATATATTTGATTTTTTCATTATAAAAGCTAAGAATTCTTGTGCTTTCAAGTTGTCATAAATTCCGATCGGCTATTCCCCCGTTATGTAGTAGCAGAAAAATATTCTATGAAAAAACTTATCTGTTTTCGCACAACAGTCGATACCTATAGAAAAAACTGAACTGGGATCTATATAACATTAGTGTGAAGGGTAAAGAGATAAAATGTCATGGACAGAGAGTCAAATAATGGCGATTGGCCGGCAAAGAATCCATTCATTTCCGCAACAATAAAACCTTCTCCTGTCAATCCAACCTAGAAATAAGAACATTGATCATGTTTTCCAAAAAGATAAAATAAAAATTCAAGACTAAAGGTCGAAACTAAAATAGGATTCAAGATTACATTTTTGTTCCAAAACCCGATTAAATATTGGTCTTTATAATTTTAAACTAACCGGCTGTGCCACTATTGCGCTTACACCAAGACAGAGGTCAAGCATTGCGTCGATTGACAACATGTATTGATACAGTTTTATTTTAAAAGTGGAGTAATATTTGATGAGATAAAGCAAGTAGCAATTTAATAGTATAGAAAGAATATTTACTGTTGTTTCGACGATGTGGTGTACCTCTTCCATCTCTTTGAAGATTTGAGTCGTAACCGCTATAACAACCATTAAAGAAGTGGATTTTGGATTATCGAACAAATTTATCCATTTCAAAAAATGCTCAATAACTGTTTTAAAAATATTCCATAGAACTGTAAAATGGTAAAGCCAAATCATACTTTTTCTCCGCCCATTTATTCCATCTTTCATTAAAATATACATTAAAACATTCGTAGGATATAGAACAGAATTTTTTGTCTCTTTATTATATTCCTACCTGGCGCTTGAACAGAAGTGCCAGCTCACTTTTTGCCTCGGTTTTTTCTAATGTTTTTCTCTCATTCGAGAAGTATTTAAACAAAGAGATAAGGACGAAAGGAATATTCTAGAAGAATAAGGTTGTCAGTCATTAATGCAGTTATTAAAAGTTTTCAAATATAGAGCCACAATGGCATTACTCTTGTCAGTACTAAGCTAATGTTGGTTGACTAAAAAATTTGCTTCCCGTCTTTTTAATACATGCCTTACTTATAAGAAAGTTCTAAGCGTCTGACCGACGTGACTAAATAAATAGGATTAGACTTGATAAGGAACAATGGAAAAAATTATTACTTATAATGATTTAAATAATTTATTCTCTCATTTATTAATATAGTAATCGACCAACCTGTGTGTGTGTCCCAAAATTTTCGAAGGTCATTTTTAGGGGTGCTTATTTCCAAAACGTACCTGTTTTAGGGTAATTTTTAGCGGGGAATCCGAATTTGAGGTCAAAATTTAGCTAAATATAGACAAATTTTAGACTAAATTTAGACTAAAATTTTTGTCCTGTTTACCTTTTTTCACCAAAATGTCATTCTTAGGGGTGTATATTTTTGTCCTGTTTACCTTTTTCAAAATTTGGTAACTGTGGCGGCAAAAATTTAGACTCCCGAACAAATAGAAGGCTTCACCCGGCCGAGCGGCCAGAAGCGCCGCGAGGCATACTGATACAGACGAGGGCATACTGATGGCGGTGCGCGAAGCGCCGCGGATGCACGCTAACCGCTTCCTAGCGGGTTGTGACACCGAAGGCGCCACAACCCGCTAGTTTATTAATACTAAATTCCGCAAGATAAATTGTAAACAAAAAATATGAATAAAAACAAGGGTAAAATCGATTACACTCTCAAAGTGCGCGATTCTCGCCTATAATTATTTCTCAGAAAACAGAATTCCAGCCATATGCAATTATTAGCCATAACAAACAGTTTTGTTATGGCTAATACTCTGATGTGACATACAACCTATAATTTAATTTTTTAAAAGCTGCCGTGTATGTATCGAGCTAGCCGACTTTCGTCATGGTCCTGATGCTAATTACAGGGCAAATCCAAACCGCCAACCAACTTTTATTTACAACATGCATTCACTGACAACAGCAGCTTGTCACAAACACTGGACAGGGAACATCAGTTTGTTTGAATCGCCACTTGACACAGCTCATTAAGGAATAATTATGTCCCTTCTGATAATGGCTAAATTTCTATAATGTCAAACTGTTAATTGGTTCCAAAGGGCTGGCACTAAACGTAAAGAATATGTATGAGTAGACAAAATTCTGGATATTCCGGATGCCTTCCAACATGCCGATTCTATACCGAGTGAGTAAGATAAAGCACTCCAATAAATATGCTAAGCCCTATTTTACAACAGCGAAATTTGAAATTTCTCCGCAATTGTGACGATGGATTTTCGAAAATAACAGCTCGACAAAATTTAGGCTTCCTCACTTTGAGTGGAATTCAGTTAAAGAGAACATTCTTTTAATACACTTTCTTTAATTCGCACTGTGCGCATAAAAAGTCTTGATAATAAAATTAAAACTTTTCCCTAAAATAGCAATATTTGCTATTTCTCCAGTAGTTAATACCCCAGTAGTTAAAGCAAGCACAAGCTACAAGCAACAAAAAAAATAGTTAGAAAATGAACTTTTTCGCAGATTTTTGGTCATCACCCCAGCTAACGCTGGTCCGCATCTTGAAGCGCGTAACACGGGAGGTTTACTGTATTTGTCAATTTAGATGTGTCAAATGTCTCCGCTCGAGTCTTAAAATCATTGATAGTCATCACTGCGGTCATGATAGTAGGATGGACGTTGAATGCAATAGTTCAAACTTCCATTATCAGTGCACTCAAAGTGACCGAGGAAAGTGCATTTTTCATAGAGGTTTACTTTGGCCTTGGACCAACATCCGTCATGTCTGCTAACTACTTTATTCTCTATAGCACGAGGTGAGCAAAAAATTTGCCCGTCTCTGAAATAACGATCCCAATGTAAAAAGGTACACAGAATTTTCGGAGTCGGATTTTTCGGAGTCGGAATTTTCGGAGTCGCCTTTTCGGAGTCGGAATTTTCGGAGTCGCCTTTTCGGAGTCGGAATTTTCGGAGTCGACTCAAATTTAGATATTATATTGGTAAAACTGCCTTGTATGTATATTTTTTATGCCAAATTCGTGTATATGATATTTTTGGAGTCGTTGCTGCTTTGTTATCATTCTTTAAATCAGTCTGAGCCGCCATTGACGGTTGAGTGTTTTGAATTGAAATCAAATGATGATTCATTGGCTATGCTGTCTGTGTATATATTCCTTTTACATTCGTTCTGTTTTTTGAACACGTTAGGCGTTTATATTTTACTTTTTAAATTTAGAATTCCTATTTGTCAATGAAGACAACAAGGGGTAAGTCGTTGGCCGTATGCAATGGATATTTGATGGGTCAGGAGAGGGTATGCGACATACCCATAATAGGTGATATGATTCAATCAAAATCGAAATGCTTTAGAAACGCAAAGCGTTAAATGATGTAAAACCTGAACCTGAGCCATTTCATCCTGAAAATGAAAGAGGAAGAACACGAAACATGGCAAATGGCTATAAGGTATCTTTAAGGTTTAGGCAGCATTTAGAAATATTTGAATTATCGCAAATTAAAAAAAAACTGAAATTATCAAATATATTTCTGTCTTAATTAAATATTTTACAGGCATGCTGCGAACCCGGCCGACCCACTGCGTAACCCACGAACAGCCAGAGTGACGAATTCGGAGCGACAAATTTCGAAGCTTGTGTCGAGCTACGCTGAACTTGAGCGTGTCAACCGTCAACGATTGCCTTACCTGCAAACCATACAGCACCACTTGGGAAAGTTCTACACGCCTGTGGCGGCAGCCAATAATGACTCAGAGGAGAACGAAGAAAGCGAGCTTGATAATTCGAACAATTCAAATCCTCAAAACATATCTGAAGTGTTAAATATGTTGCCCGCTTAGTTTTTTGTTGCAAATTTTTGTTCATTTTGTTCATTTTTGTTCAAATAAATTCATAAAAACTACTGATACACGAATTTGGCATAAAAAATATACATACAAGGCAGTTTTACCAATATAATATCTAAATTTGAGTCGACTCCGAAAATTCCGACTCCTAAAAATCCGACTCCGAAAATTCTGATAACCTGTAAAAATGGTTTTCTAAATATTTTTAAAAGTTCAAATTTTCAACTCGAATTTGAATTTTGATAAAAATTTTCTCAGTTTTCACCAAATTTTGAGAAATTGCAGGTAAATATTGAAAAATGTCAATAAAATTAAATCGACTAAAATTATAGCGCCGGGCTGTAATTACAGTTAATGCGGTACCAGCAATAATTTATCTCAAATAGAAATCATCAGTTTAATATCCGGTTACCAGCCTTTTGCATGCATTTTAGCGGAGAATATCGCGCAATTTTCCAACAACAACTGAATAAGATTTTCAAATTGTGTTTCCGAAGAAACGCCGTATTTCCTACTGGGTCGAATGTGCGAGTCTCTACGAGGATCAAAGAAACACGTGGCACCAGGAATTCTCGCGAATAGAATATAAAAGTACATTGAACGATACATAAATAATGTGTGTAACAATATATGTAACATTGTAGTACAAGGAGCATTTTATATAGTATCATACAGAGGTCAAGGATCATTCAAAAATGGGCTACCATTATTAGTTCTCTTCGTTCGCAAATAATTTCACAGGACTCTGCGATGTACTTCTTATAAAAAACTTTTTGTTTAATCACAGACGCACAATAGCTCGTTTTGCCGAACTGCGTTTTTATTAAATTTTTACACAACGGAATTGATGGTCGTGAGAGTGCACAAATTATCGAGTGTGGTTATAATAGCGAAACGTTCAATGAAATGTACAATGAAAAATCGATGAAGAATGTCACAATGGCGACGGAGCGGACATAATGTGTCCGAAAAATCAGACATAGCCACCTAAATCGACCCCGGGGAGTTCAAATCCGGTCTCAGATTTTGCCTGGTCGCGCCACCAAAGTTGGGATAGTCGCATTTTTGGTACAAAATGGCCCAAAACGACCATTTTTAACGCGTTACGTTAAAAATAATTGCAGATTCGGACTCAGCGCATCAAGAAACCCCTAAAAACACATTTTGCTGACATTCCGAAAAATTTTCATTTTTTGGCCATTTTTGACCATAGGTGGATTATAAAAAAACAACATGGATTTTGAAAAAATCGATTTTTTGAAAATCTCGGAAAGATTTTTGCAATGACAGTTTTTAGGGGTCGTTCGATGCGCTGATTCCGAATCTGCAGTTATTTTTTTTCGTATCGCGTTAAAAATGGCCACTTTTGGACGATCTGTTGGGGGTTTTTCGTCTCAAGTTCGAACCCCCTTTTCGGTCAATCATTTTTTCTTGCGAAAATACCGAATTTTCTTAAAATAACCACATATTCTTGCTTACCGAACCACAATTGATTAAAAATTTGCAACTGTAAAATGAAATACCATAAATACTAATTTACTGGCACCATTTTGTGATAATTTTCGCCCAAAAACGTCAAAAAACGCAATTTTCCCAACTTTCGTGGCGGGACCACCCACGATCTGAGGTCAAATTCGGATTCGCCGTACCCGAAAATGGTATAGTCCCACAACTTTGCGTCATTTCATCCACGTGAATTCTGCAATTTTTCAGCAAAAACACGAAAATTGCCAAATCTTAAAAATTTCATAACTTACAAAAATTTTGTAACTTTCTTAATTTTTTGCGAAAAAGTAAAATTTAGGTCCTGACCAACAAATCAGTATTAGTAAAATATGAAGGAAGGCTTTTTTATTTGACAAATGGGGGTCAAAATAGGCATATTTTACAGGGAAAAACGCAAAGTATACCCACTTTGGGACCCTAAAACTGAAATAAAAAAGCCTTCCTTGAAATTTCCTCTATCAATTATGATAGAGCATGTCTTAAAATTGCGTTTTATCAAAAAAAATTAACAACATTACAGAATTTGATTTTTGGCTGAAAACGGCTGTGACGCTTTTTGAAACAAGTGGCGCCGATGTGCCACCAAACCGATTCTGGAACATTCTGGAGTGGTATGTAAGGGTTCGAATTAATGCAGAAACTTTGACCCCTTGCTCATGCTAGAATGTTCCAAAAGTGGTTTGGTGTTGAGCGCCAATTTAAAACCTCCTTTGAGTTTTGATGCATTGATCGAATATTGATTGATAGAATTCGATTTTGTTTTTTGACAATTTCTGCACATTTTACGCGACCGGAAACATAATTTTTCAGGAGCCAATGAGTCATACTCTTGCGTTGGGACCACCCTAAAGTTGGACAAAAAGGGTCTAGTTCAGTGCATCCGGTTTAATCAAGCGAACCGAGCTCCGATTGAGACTGATCCCGAACTAATCAGACCGTTCTACAAAGCACTGAACACATTCGCCAACTTCGTCAGATCCAAGGAGTTTATCGACTTCCGGCTGAAGGAGGGCGAGATGCTCGTTTTCAATAATCACAGAATGTTGCATGGAAGGCTTAAATACGACGCGCGAACGACTTCCAGGCATCTGAAAGGTAGGAGATTAAAGTGCAATTAATTCATACCTTTTTGTGTAATATATTCAAAAAAGTTGCCTAGTAAAAATTTTTTATAATTTGTTAAGCTTTTTTCTTTCTCCAAAACATGTTTGCCTAGTAAATTTTTTTGTTAGGATTTTACTTTTTGGATGAAAAATATAGCGACGGGGATAAAAAAACCCGGGCCGGTTCAAAGACATGTAATTTAAACTAAACAAAGACAATTTTTTAGCAAAAAAAATTCAGAGTCAAGAAACTAGGAAAATGTCATTTAAAATTTAATTGATCATTTAAAATTTTCTAAAATTTGTTCCCTGTCTAATAATTTTTTGATCTAAAAACATATGAGGGAAAGAGTTTTGATAGACCAAAAATATTAATTCACCAAAATTTTACACCCGCACTCATTTTGCTGATTGCATGTTGAACAGACAAAACAGGGCAGCCAAATTGATTCTACGCCTTTTTTACACACTTTGGTATTACTCCAAATGCATTATGAAGGCATTGTTTGCTCCCCATAACAGATGAATAGTTTTGTGGGACAGTTACAGAGCACCATAGGCAGTAAAGAAATATGCTAATTGAAAACGTTTGGGGGTGGATTTTCGGGTTCGGCGTGTTTGAAACAGGTTTCAAAATTTGGCACTTTTTTCATAATTATCTTAGGTGATTATACCTGTAGCACAAAAAGTTTTAGTAGGCGAAAAATATTCATTCACCAAATATTTTAGACCCACATACCGCTTAATTGCCCGCGCGATGCAGTGGTTTAAATAATTCTGGCCATTATAATACATCATAAATTTTAATACACCATAAATAGGCCATTTTTAATACCTAACACTGCGACAACTTCAAGGAAAAATTTAGGCATGTGAAGTCTGATTCATTTTTTCGTGTCCATTATTTTTGATGAGCTTTAGAGATCTGATTAGTGTATAAAAAACTTAAACATTCAAATTTGTCTTCTAATTTCAATAATAATAAAATTTTATTTTAATTTAATAAAATTCAGATGGGATTTTTCTAATCCGGCGGCCTCTCTAACTCAGCACGTTTTAGCCAAAACGGATTGTGCAGGATTAGAGAGAGAAGACTTATGTTCAAAAATTATGTCTAGAAAAAACTTACATTAAACACATTTTATTAATTGCTTGTTGAAGAGTGAGATGACGGATTGATTCCATGAGTTTTGTACACACTTTGGTTACACTCCGATTGTCGTAAACCCCAAAAGTGTGACATATTAAAGTTAAACTTGATATATATACAGATATCCAATAATCTATCTGTCTGTTATTGGAAACTACCTTTTATTTTATAAACGCTTTCAGAGTGTAATCAAAATATTGTACAAAACGAGTGGAATCATTACTAGGTGATGTTCAGCATCTGGCAATTATCAAAATTAGTTTGGGGAGAGGGGTAAAATTTTTGGTGAAGGAATAGTTTTCGCCTACCAAAACTTTTGTGCTGGTCTTACATTTTAGGTATTTCTGAGAGAAAACGTATGTGATCCAGATCAGATCTTACTACCTTTACAAGAAAAACTCTAAATTAAAAATAAAAGTGAACCAAATCGAAAAATACACCAACATATAAAACTGCGAAAAATTGATCAGAAAGGCTTCCGGAAAGTTTTCATAAGGAAAATCTCCGTACTATTTTCTACTTTGCTACGTTTTTCAGGCTGCTACCTGGATCTCGAGCAGTTCAAGAGCAAATATTCCATCGTGAACGCATCCCGGAGTAAATCCCACTGCTTTCTCAAGAAGGCAATGGCTGACGGAAACAACAGCCAGCAGGTGCGAATGCGTTCCACTTCCACGTCTCAGTTGACTTATCCTGACAGACAAACCCCTACCTATGTCGATACCTGCGATGCTTACGACGAGAAATTTGTGGAGGCTGCGTTGAAAGGTAATGAGGAGGTTATGAAGTCGGGAGCGCTGTACGAAGATGGCAGTTCCTTGAAGGAAGTTGTTGAGCAAGGCCATGTGGTGTTTGATCGGTTGGAAGATGGCACGAAGGCCGACTATGTCTACCAGTGCGCTTTGTTTCAGCAGGATATTGAGGTAGTTTTTGATTACGGTAATGAGGAATATTTATGGCAAAAAGTTTTTAAGCCAAAGCACAATTTCTGACCAAAGAACACACACAGCTTGGCCAATGTCGCAATACCTCCTTGAGAGGACCGGACATAATCCCCCCGGTAAGAATCCATAACATTTTTTTTCTGGAACGGTGACTCAAACGAAAGCTAAGTCTCTGAGCTTTCGATTAAGACCAAGCGCATCGAGATATAAGGACTTCTATCTAGGGTGGCTCGCGAGCCCCCCCCCCCCCGGGGGGACCCCCGGGGGGGACGTGATTTTTCGATTTTCGGGGACGGGGATCCCCCCGAAAAAAAACCCGGGGGACAAATCCCCGAAATGAAATCCCCGGGGCCCCGGGGGAAATTAAGCACCCCTAAGAATGGCCTCGGCGGCGCCCGGTAGGGCGCCGCCGCGGCGAAAAATTTTGAACTTTTTCGAGAAATATGGAAAATTGCCATATCGCCACCGTCTGGGGGCTATCGCCCCCAGACCACAACTATATTTCAATATATTAACTATAAATTACATCTTCAGACCAGGGCTGGGAGATCGGGTCTGATGGAAACGGAAATATCCTTTTTGAGGATCGGATCGGTTTTTTGGCCGGGAAAAATTTTAATGAACCACCATTCTAAAATTTAAAAATTTTCGCCTGCGGCGCTATTTGGTTACCGCTTCTCCCTCAAGTATTTTTTAAAATAGTGCAAATTTTTATATGAGAACCGCCAAAAATTGCCATTTATAGGCAGAAACAACAAATTTAGGTGATTTGGGAAAAATTTTGAAAAATAGCTTAATTTGAAGAAAATTTTTTAATAACCTAATTTTTGAAGGAAAATGATCGATATTAGCTGGAATTTATAATAAAAATTGAGTTTTTAACAAAAATAACCCCTTTTTTGAAAATTTTGGCGATTTTTATGCAAAAATAGCACTTTTTGAAAAATTTTGAAATCCCCGGGGGGGGCCCGGGGCCCCGACTGAAAGTCGGGGAAAATCCCCGATCCCCGAAAAAATTATCCCCGACTTTCGGGGGCGCCCCCGAACGCAAAATCCCCGTCCCCATGCCACCCTACTTCTATCCATATATTTAGGCTATTTCCAAAATTCTCGAAATTGGGACAAAAATCCTCATACATCGAGGCGCTTGTGTCGAGAGTCAGAATGCATGGACTCTATCGAAACCCCAGGGACTTGGCTTCCGTTTGAGCCATTGCTCACTGTTCTAGAATGTTCCAGAAGGTTGTGGCGGTACTTGTCGGTTATCTATGTATGCAAAAGTCAAAATTTCAAAATACAGTCTTCCCTCTCTAATATGACCCTCTCTACTATGACTCCCTCCCTAATATGACCCTAATATGAACCCTCGAATTATTACCCCTACTTCTTTCACAGTTAGCGCCGTCTTCAAAACTGATATAGACAACATAGCATCTCTATGTACGTGCGTAACCATAGAGACCGCCGCGTCTTGAAATTAGCAGACGTATGTCTGTGTGTCTACTCACACTACCAAAATTCCAAAATCACGAAATTGAGTCTGAAGCAACCCGAAGTAACGAACTCTTGTATGCAGCGATTTCTCTAACATTGTAGCGAAAAATGCAGCAATAGATTACATTCACACAATTCGATTTTATTTCTTCCTAGTCAACGACTGTCCGTCTTCAAAACTGATAGAGGCAATATAGTCTATCTACTGAAAACGTGATCTCGACCATGCGCCATCGTAGAGTCCTGGGCCACGTCTTGAAATGAGCAGACCTATGTCTGTGTGTCTACTCACACTACCAGTGACCAAACGCCGAAACCACGAAATTGAGTCTGTACATTTCCTATCGCATGTCTTTAAAGGGACACGTAAACGAAATAAAAACCAAACAAGGAAAGAGAAGTGAGCGGTATAAATATTTGTCGAAATGAGAAGATTTCAGTCATTTTACATTATTCTACTTTCATTAGTTTACTACTTATGGATTTCTTTTTCATAGTAAAGTTCTCAACCAGTTTGCTAACAGCCCAAGTCTTATTCTTTGAGATAAATTTTACACCATGGTACACTTGAGCCATAAACCATAGACATCATAGGTTTTATTGAAACAAATAATTTTAACAAAAAAGTTTGGCTTATATACATAAATTTTTGTTTTATTGCATCAGTTAAATTTGAGCCCCTCAGGGACCCCGATTCCTCCTTCCATATATATTGAGGCGTGCTGCCCATATTAGAATGTAGGTCAAAGAATGTTTAATAAAGTTTCATTCACAAATAAGGATATTTAACATGATGAGCAATGCAAATAGTTACAAAGTCACATTTCCCAATAGGACCCCTCATACAGCAAGACTTCTAGTTGACTGGCAGCATAACCCCACGACTAGCTAACACCCCAATTGCATGAGACCCCAACTGCATGTAGCGCTCAGCCGTGAGTATTTATACTAGCTGAAGCCGGCCCAATCCAGACAGGAATGTTCCCAGTGCCTCTGATTCCTCTCTTGTCCCATGCTAGCTCCAGGCGATCACCACCCCTTATGTTATGATAGAGCCCTGAAGTCTCTGGGAAAGTGGTCATTAGAGTTAATGATCACTGAGAACTTTTGCACAGTGAGCGTTCTTTGCTCAGCTGCAAACTCCGGCTCATACAAGAGTCCCCAGTTAGGCTCACCCCAAAACTTCTGGCTTTAACACATCCAAGAAAAATTCCGCACTTGGATTCCGACTCAATTAACTAATCAGTGATTTGATGCAAAAAGTTGTAACTAAAATACAGTTACCTTTTTATAATCTACACTTTGATAATCTGAACGATTTCCGACTGTTCGAGTTTTAACTTATAGAGTATAAACTTATCGAGTATAAACTTCACTTCAGATTACCTTATACGTCCTTCTACAATTGCTTCGAGAATCAATATGGTTTTCATTCCGAAATCGCAATCCTCAACTTTGGTTATTCTAGCAATCGTCGGCATAATTTGCTCAAATTTCAATGACGTGGATGGTGAGTGTAATATTATCTATCTATATCACGTCGGCGTTTCTTGTATCAAAAAGCGTGACGGCCAATTTCAGCCAAAAATCAAATTTCAAAAATATGCAAATGTTTTTTGCCAGGACGCAAGTTCAGGTGTTCCACATTTTCAAAAAATCGATTTTTTTCAAAATCCATGTGGTACCCCTATGGTCAAAAATGGCCAAAAAATGAAATTTTTTTGGAATGTCAGCAAAATGTGTTTTTAGGGGTATTTTGATGCGCTGAGTCCGAATCTGCACTTATTTTTAACGTAACGCGTCAAAAATAGTCATTTTTGGGCCATTTTTTAACAAAAATGCAATTTTCCCAACTTTCGTGGCGGGACCACCCCAAATCTGAGGTCAAATTCGGACTCCCCGTACCTGAATTAGGGTATGTACCAAAAATCTCGGAATTTTAACGACAAAAAACATGCCTGTCACACTTTTTGATACAAAACCATACAAAAAACGCCGACGTGATATCTTTGACAAAGATGTATTCCTTCAAAAATGTATACTGTAGTTTAGGTTGAATTTTAGTTTAAATTTAATCAGGTGGTCCAATTTTTTGCCCTTGTACCATATATGAAAATTCCTTGGTTCCGACACGAAAATCGGGTCAATCCGTTCAAATTCATTGTTGATTTCCATAAAAATATAACCAACCGAACTTTCCGCTTATGTCTCTTGCGTAATCCACAAAGGTGGAAAGGAAGAATCAGCTCAATTAACGAAAGTTTACACAGGAGACAAAGTTTCTAAACTCAAGAGTGAACTTCAGGAAGCGGGGAAACTAGGCAGCACGTTTGAGCTAAAAAATCCAAGCAGCGGGACCGTAGGTGTTCCAGGCAATACAGAAGAAGTGAAAACGTACGTTAGAAACAGATATTTCATCGACGTTTACACTGACTGAACACAAAATTCGATCGAAATCATATATCGTCGAAATTGAATTTCTTCCGCGTTATCTATGTCTACAAAAGTGAAAATTTCAAAATAGCCTAGTCAGTGCCTTCAAAATGATTGTAAAAGTGATGAGTCATTGCTTTTATTCATCTATCTTACAATTTACAACAACTAAATAGCAATGACTCATCACTTTTAGAATCATTTCGAAGGCACGGACTAGGCTATTTTGAAATTTTGACTTTTGCATACATAGATAACCGACAAGTACCGTTGTGGCAAACACCGTCACTGGGAGGGATTTTGACCTATCCTGCCTCTTTGAACTCCCCCAGAGCATACCCCTGAATCGAGCCATAGTGCAGAAATTTTCATACAAATTTTTTTGAAACTTTAGCCATAAAATTTATATTTCAGCAAAACCTCTCCTCCCGACTCATTGGACTCCTGCGAAAACTCGAGGGAGATCACATCAAACGCGGCACTGGCGCCAAAGTTGACCTGTTCGAACACAGCCTACAAACCGCTAGCCGCGCATATCGTTGCGTTGTTGCATTGTTGGTTGCGTTGTTGCATGACATTGGCGAGATGATGAGTCCGATGAATCACGGAGAGGTGGCAGGGGCCATCCTGAAACCCTACGTGTCGCCGGAAGCGTACTGGATTTTGACTCACCATGAAATATTTCAGGTAAGTATCGAAAAATTCCAGAATTTATCCAAAATTTTTACCGTTAACACTTCCATGGCCGAGAGTACCAAAGGGCTTATTTTGTGCTGATTAATAATAAAAAAAGAAAGTTTGAGAAAAAGTTCCTTTTTGAACCCTAACGGGGCTTTTTTCGAAAACCACTTTTTTCTTCAGAATTTTCGAGGTGCCTCTATTCCAAGGCTTGTATCTTTTGTTCTTCTGACAAAAGAACAAAAGATCCAAAATCTCGGTCGGAAACGGCTTGGAACGCCGAAAACCGGCTATGGGATTCCTTATTATTTTATTATTG